>JBBPLE010000420.1:0-13801 GCA_038089675.1 Boletales sp. KT-2023b | reverse complement strand
AACAGTACACTGAAAGCGGCGAGGAGAAGGTGGAACGCGGAAGGACTACTGTTCGTACTTTGCACATCGTCGTCTTCGGCATCGTCGTTGCCTGTTTGTAGAGCGAGCTTCAGCAAGGCGAGGGATGTTTGTTCGGAAAGATCGGCGGTGTGGGCAGCCTCGATCAGTTTGTTGGTTCCAACCGGTCGGGGATAATCGGTCGGCAAAGACATTGACGGGAGGTTTTGCAGCCTCGCCAGCATTCTTGAGAGCGCATCCTCTGCCATTGTGCTGAATTGGATTGAACAGAGAAAACGTTAGTGTACGGGGGAAAAATCACAAGAATGTGACTCGACAAAAATCATGACAGGCAATCAATCATCTAATCTTGGAACCTTGTGACTTCCGTACACATACAATACATTTCGGCCGATGTAGAGTTTGAAGATGCTCACAGTAAGTAAATCACAAGTAGTACAGTGTTCAAACAACCAATTGGGGATAAAAGTATGCCGCGAGGTGACCGTATGTCGACTTGTCGCTACCACTGATATGTATCCGCAACTTGAATGCCGCTTAGTACCAGAGACAGAGAAGCGATCATGGCATCGGTCGGTCCGCTTGCTAGTAACTTACACGGTGTCGTCACTGTCGTGCGTTCACCTTGGCCGTGGTGACAGCAAGAGCCGCCTCAACGTTTGCTAGCAAAGATACTATCGAATCCCGCATACCCAGCTTATGAGTGGCATGCACACGACAGTTGAGTAAGTTCTCGTTAGGCCGTGAGCATACATCCCTACCGTGGTGGTGAGTCGAGATTCCTCACGGAGCCGATTTTCCTAATTTGACCGACGTCCGCGACAGCCTCGAAGTCGGCTAAAATTCCCATCTTTCATGTACATATATCTTTCTCGGCGTTACTTGCCTCATTTGAGATAGACCGTACGTACGCCACACTTGCATAAAGCTTGACAGGTTTGTACATACCCGCTGTCTTGCATGGCGTGAGAGCCCGTAGTACGGTGAGGTCGGTTTGATTGACGCTACCGAGTCGCTGTCGACAGAGTCGGACAGACTTGTCCGCTCTTGTCCCAGATTGACGGCATCAAAAGTATGCATCAAGTATTCTATACGTACGTCACACACAAGGGACGATTCTACAAGCAAACATTGACTCTTCGCAATCCATGCCACTCATGCAGCAGCGTTGGCAAGCTTTCTCTTCATCTCCTGTAGGCGCGCCCGCATCGCTTGCAACCGCGCTCGTTTGGCCTCCGTGGCCGGATCCTCGCTCACCAGCTCTTTCATGCGGTCAGTAGAGTTGCCCTTCGAAGCCGTGTCGGCCAAGAGGCGCTGGAGCAGGCTGACCGACAACTTATTGGCCAGAGCATGGTGCAACGAGTGCTCGATCTTGAGCGGGATGTGGTCGATAATACGCTACACGGCTCTCGTTTAGCCTCTCGCCACGTTTCCCTGTATATGTATCCTACCTTGCATGCGATGGTAAAGTATGCGCGGACATCCGCCATGACGACCAATTCGTCGTCAAAACGTTGGTCTGGAGGAGATAGGCGAGTCAAGTCGTTTTCAGATAGGCCCTTGTAGCCCGCTTGAGATAGGTAATGCAAGGCTTGATTGACTGGCGAAACTGTTTCTGCATGTCCGTAAGCATACCCTGGGCTTACAGACTGAGGGGCAGAGTAGTTTCGATTGGAATAAGCTATCTCATAATCGGTGTGGTTTCGGCGAGCATTGCGATATTTTGCAAGCCACTTGTCACAGAGGTTCCGGTAGTCATTCAGGCTCTGAGTATAGTTTGGGGAGTTCCCCAGCTCCAGTGTTTCATTTATCGCGGCGAGTGCCACGCTCTTGTGTTCTTCGAGATCGGGACCAATAAGTTCTCTAGAGCAGATATCAACGTTTTACATCCAACTCTTCCACACGGCAATGTCGACGTACGAAATCAAGTGTTGGAGGATTCTGAATTGACCAAAGTGAGTCTTGACGAGGTTCTGTATGACATCATCAAGTACGTCGTTGATGGACGTCAGACATTTTTCCGCTGGTCGAGACCACAGTTCCATGGATTGCCGGATGAGACGCGTCTTCGCCTCATATGGAATATTGTTTGGAAGCTCCCAACCCGTCGAGCTATGTTGTCATTTAGAGAGACGTATCAGTACTTGGATGAAATGAGACGGACTCTGCAATAGTCTTGCGAACATCATACACCCCCATAATCGGTATGGTACATATGTCGTCTGTAGATGAAGGCTCGGCATCATATGGGGTTTCTCGGGCAACAGATAGATCACAGTTTGTACCTACGGCTTCTTCTTCTTCAGGCTCAAGAGCAGTAATGCGCCCGTACTGTTTGGGATCGTCGAACGGACGGAAATCTGGAGAGGTACCTCGAATGTCGCGAGCGAAGGTTTCGTAAAGCTTGCGATTTCGCTGAGCAAGGCTCTTGTCCGAACTGGTGCCCGAGACGACGCTCTTCAAATCGGCGCAAAACCCGTTGACTCTCGCAAGGACCTCGATTTGCGGATCGAGTTCCAAGAGCTTTGGTAGTGTGTCGAGCTCCTTCAAGCAATCACCAAGCAAACGTTCGATGTCCTGCTTGAGCTGTGGTAGGCTGCAGGATGATATGTTGAGCCCAGAGTGAAGCACGTGTACGCAACCGCGTGACGTACACTCTGTTGATATGATTGACGAGCAAGTCGCTGATATCGCGTACAAAGGCTGGAATCCCAAAGCGCCTGCGGTCGGCGACATCTTTCCATGGCGACTTGTTGTCGAAGTATTCTGCTGCGGCACGTTGGAGCACCGTTCTCGAGAGTTTCTGTGCCCGTTGAGCATCGTCTGGGAGACGGACGCAGTAATAGCCAAGTTTCAATTTGTGTGCACGCCCTTCGATAACATCAAGCCAGCCCCTTTTGGCGCCGACTTCTCCTTGTCCGAGCTTGTCGGGTTTCGTGAGAATTCCTGTACAAAGTGCTCGAGAAAGGTGGCCCCTGGTCGCGGAACTTGGACAAACCTATAGTGCGCTCTCCCATGGGGTCGACATCTTTTGCCAATGTCACGGATTTCTGGTTCTGGATATCGTCTGCATGTAAGTTGTTATTAGCAGGAAGCAAGCACACAAAGGGCCCATGCATTACCGCTCATTGGGATGGTGGTCAAGATAATCGTGTTCGGTCGACTGATGTAGGACTCAGTGAGCTTTTGCACCAATTCAACCACTTCCCTCTCCTCATTTTGTATCAAGCCTACGAGACAGTCAGCCTAAGGAATACATATAAATAGAACACCAACCAGGTAAATCAACAAACGACAAATCTGTGGCACTCGGATCCTCGATGAAGATTGAGACAACATTGCGTGAAAATTTGAGTTGGTTGGTCGGAGTCAGGTTCTTCAGATCTTGTATGCTCTTTTGGTGAAAAGCATCCGGAGAAAGGTTCGGATTGAGGATAGCTCCCTGGGCGCGACGGAGCCATATTTCCACATCGTCCTTGTTAGTGATAGTCGGTCCAAACGCTATTTCCCTTGATTGAGCTGCGGAATTTCCGGATGGCTCGTAATCAAAGCGAAGTTTAATCGTGCATGACCATGCAGTTCCGGTGGAAGACATTGTACACTCCATCGGACACCTTTATCAGAGATGAGAAGGGACAGCAAGAATGATGATGCATGGACACACCGGGTGCAAGTTCCGCTGTCTCGAGGAACATTAATCTAGTGTGTAATGTTCAGCATCCTCCATGACTTGATAAACATTCAATGAGCCATACCCCACTAACTGCTTCGACGAGAGAGCTTTTTCCAGCTGATGGAATGACAATGAGTCAAGAGTGAAACCGGAAACTAGATGTGGATACATACCTGATTGACCACCGATAACGACAATTTGAGGAAGGCTGATCAAGGTCTGCGCACTAGGGAAAAGATATCAGTTGTATGGGAGTGACACTATGGATCCCAACTTGCCCCATCGACCTTAGGTCATTGATTAGTTGCATCAGCTCCTTGCGTCTACGGGCATATTCAGACGACGACAGGTCGAGGTCATCCCAGTTGTCATCTGGAGAGGACTGTCTTCCCAGAGAGCTGGAGGAATTGGCAGGTTGATGCCTTCCAAGTCTACGTGATGAACGGCCGAAATTGAAACTCATAGTAGATATGGAATGAAAGGGATAAGAAAGAGTGATGAGAGAGGGTGGGCGTGCGTGCAAGATTTATATACGTGCTCTTGCTGTAGTGTTGAATACAACCATCGCAGCATGGGCATGAGGGACGTATACATACCGGCATAGTGTGTGCATCCTGTAACAACCCTATGAATCCAATCTGAGACTCATAGATGCTTCCAGATATGCCTGGATCTCAAACTGATATCCATTTGCGGCTTGAAAGGGGGCTGGAAGTGGATTCAGCGCTGATCCACAACACAACGAAAAAGCAAGGTATTAGAACCAGGTTTATTCGAGGTGTTATGCCATTTCTGTACTGCATTGTGTTCGCCATCACATCCACCGGCAGTGAACCTGTGTGGTTCACGCACGGTTGCATTGATAAAACATCCTGTCGTTGACAACTTCCTAGACGGGAACAAAAGGAGCAATCAAAGGATCGTATTGCTGTGCTACAGCTTAGATACGATAGATATCAACTTACCGTCATTGTGTGTACAACCTGTGGGAACCCTGTAAACAGATTTGGGTCCGGGACACCAAAGATACCTCACGGAGGCTGATAACGCCTGGCCCTTGGCAATTACTGGAGTACCTGGACAACACGAAGAAGTCTTGATGTGCCTCAATGCCTTATGCGTCCTGTACCTCACGATGCTTGTCTGGTAGCCAGTGATTATAACTTACGCGAGATGCTGTGGTGCGTACGTGACATTGTGGGCGAGCTTGTGGCACGTAAAAGTGGACTGCCGCATCATTGCCGAGCCTACATCTGCAAAATGACTGAAATGAAACAAGCGTTCGGTAGAACCTTCATGACTTACGGAGGCTTACGTGCCCTGGGAATAAGCATGCTGATTGGTGGAGATGTTGGTTGGGCCTATCAGGTAGATCAGGTGCAATTGCAGTAGCTTAGATAGCATCCTGGATCAAGATATTGAGATAGTTGGACTGATAACAAGAGCTTGTGTGATTTTTGGAATCGACTTTGTTATGAGCTCACAACAGGATGTACAACAGTCAAGGTGGTTCTACAAATATTCTTGAGAAACTGTATGGTACCACTCCTTATCCAAGAAGTTGTTGAGATAAAACTCATTGTACTTCTCTAAAGAAACATTGGCAGTGGCTTGATGATCATGTCTAATACCATAGATTGGAATGAGTTCCACAGCATGTGTCACAGCTGTGATAGGGATCACCACTCCATCACAACAGGAACAACCATTGGGCCCAAGACAGACTTTGCATCATAACTTGTACATCTTCATGACATCATCAGGACCACTGAATACCTCAAAGAATTCAACATAGAGCAAAGGTACCCTCAAAGCATCAGGGAGAGGATTCTTTTTCATATCATGGAAAGTAAAAACAATGCAGACTTGTGCTACAAGAGGAAGAGCTGAGGAAGGGCTTGATTGATCAACAGATACACCATTGAAAGCCAAGCTTACCACATTCATTACTAGGATTACTATAAAGCAGAACTGTGTCACATTTGTCAAATGGAAACTCCTGAGATGGTGGCAAAGCCTGTAACAGTTGACTGGGCATGACCTTGGTTCCATCAAACCTTGACACTAGCTGTAGTCAAAATGTGTTCCAAACATTGGGCATGTCAGTGGGGAAGCATGAGAAACCAAGACATGAAATGAAGTGACCAAGTGCTGGTTTGAAGGGAAGCAGCCAATATGTTGAGGAGACCCACCCCAGTGGTTTGTTTCTCTGGTTTGGGTTGATGGTGATGTGTGCCATGACACATGCATCATCTGAGACAATGCCTTTGAGGGAATGGTTGTGGATAGGCTGATCCTGCAAGGAGAATGTGGCATGATCTGTGGGGGAAGCATGGAGGATCCATGTGAGCATTGGGTCAATGTCAGTCATTTCATCAAATTCATCATTGACAATATTCTTGAGTGAGGCACTGCATTTGGTGAGTAGGGCAAAGAAGTGGAATTGGTGCATTCATTCTTCCTGATCCAAAAGACAGACAATCTATTGGGCAAATGAATTTCACTGGTGACTTGTGCATTTGAAGGGATTTTTGTAGTGTGTGATGAGAAGGCACTCAAAAACATCTGCTGTGAGTTGAATTAGAGCCCCAACATTACAAGCCATGGGAGTGAAATTGTGGAAAAGTTCAAGCTTTGGAATCTTGAAGTGGTTGATAGGGCCTGATGTACTGTGACATAACCCAGCATCAATAGCTGATTGCTTGAATTCATGAAATTCTGCTAGTGACTTGATCATGGAATCAATAGATGAATTGGTGAATGTAGGTGCTTGAGCCTTGTAGATGAAGTTGATGATGGCTCAAACAGTGCAGACAAAGTCTGGTGGGACTGTGCCTGCAATAGATGTAACAATTGTTCATTGCAAGTCCTGGTGCTCTTGACCAGTCGTCTGTTTGATATGTGAAACTCCATTGGAAAAGTGTTGTGTACCAACCTGCTTATATTGACTTTGGTAGCAGGCATTCAACTCATCTGGATCTAGTCCTTTTTTATACCACTTTAAAATGTGATTGAAGAAAAACTTGTGCAATGTGTGCAGTATTTCAGGGGTGAGGAATATCATAGGGTCAGAAAAGTGCCAGTCCCTCCAAAACAGAAGATATACACCACTGAGGTTGAGTTCTTTTGCAGCCTCCAGGAACTTGTGAACCTTCCATGGATTGATGTGCAGAGCAAGGCAATGTATTTGTTGGTGAGTATGCAGCCCAGAGCAGGGCAAGCATGGGGTAGTGGCAGAGAATTGGGATTTGGTGGCAAGCATTACAGGTGATGCATTCTGTGCAGCACATGCGATCATGAGCTGTTCTGGTAGATCAGCTACATATGCGACAAGTGGTGTAAAGCAGTAATGTTTGAATCCAGCAGGATCAGCCATGTATTCACCTTGAGCAGCTACTGATTTAAGGGAGTCACATATGATGTCCATGCAATGGTGCCAGAGCCTGGCTTGGAGGACTGCTGTGTAGTCACTATGTGCAATGAATTGAGCTATAGGCATGTACACAATGCAAAACCACACATGGGCTGTAGCTTTCATCCATAGATCAGAGCAAATATTTCCTATTGTTAAGAATGGGGGATGCATTTCAAGGTTTTCAGTTTGTCATGTAACAGGAGTCTTGTTGGAAGTGAGGATGATCAGAATGATTGTGGAACTGATGGGAAGGTGGTCCTGGTGACATGGTGAGCATTGAGATAAAAATGTCAAGCCAGAGGTAGGCTTACCTGTATCCTGAATGCCTCTTCTGAGGACATTCACTTGCCATATTCATGCTCATTGCATGTGGTGTATACTTCATGGGGGTCTAGGCACATGTGTTGATGGAATATTGGGTTACTGAAAATCGTCTGTGTAACATCAAATGCATCTTGCCAGAGTAGATGGACTGGATGGACTGTAACATATTCATCCATCTCTATTTTTGTGCAGCGCCACCATGGACCTTGAGGCAGGTGTCCATCCATGAAAAGAGCTCATCCACAGACTTGAAAGATGGTTTAACCCTCTTCTGAAACTGAATTTATTCAGCCAACTTTAGTAATGATGCAAGGCCTGGAAAGGTGGTCATTGCTCATCCATTCCAGCTTTAAGAATCAGGCAATCTGTCCTCAATTCAGGTTCTTGCATATAAATTTTCCCAGCTCCCATTCACCTCTGTCTGAAAAGGGGTAATAGATGTTCTTCTGGTGTGCTCATCCAATATCTTTATCATATTGGATGGATTCTGCAGCCAGATGCTTGAGAGTGTTCTGTATTTTACCATAGATGTATGCTGAATTTGGATGATATTGGCCTTTATGAGGCATGGATTGCCAAGCAGATAAACCTGGAGGAGCTGGGAATTGGCTTTCGTTTGAAGTGTGATCATCATTGAGGTGTGACCAAACAGAGTCAATTGAAGTCAGAGGTACTGAGCAGAGTGGGCAGACAAATCTGTTAGAGATGAGTATCAATGAAAATTGAACATCAATCCCAACAGTACTCACTCTTGGTTGGATGTCAGGTTGCATGTATTGCCAAACCATTTGTTGGATTGCTCATCAAATTTTTCCATTGTCATTAGCATAGTTGCTCACTGGCTTCAGGTGTTTGATGACCAATTTTTTGAACTCCACACAAGTCAACCATTCTGTACCATTGACCCTCAAGGCCTCATCATTGATATGCTTCGCATTCCAACTGCACAATCAGTACCACCCAGTCCTACCAGCTCTCTAATGTACATCAACAGTTGGAGTGATCCCATGGAATGTGAACCTTTTGCATCTCCAACCAAAGATTCTGTGGCCAACTTTCGTTTTTTCCCATACCCAAAGTGTCATGCCTTTCACCCTGCCCATAAACACCCTTATGTGATATTACCCCAAAATTGAGGCCCTTGTAGCAACCCTCAAGTTGCAGGCCACAGGCTGAGCCCATCTCAGGTACAATCCCATATCCTTATTTTTTGCATCACTAATACCTTTCTCTTAGGCCATGGATATTTTCTTATGTGGCATCAAGGCACTGCCCAATGATGTTCTTTGTTCTGCCATGCTTGAGAAATATGCATCAACAGAGAGGAGTCATCATCAACTGCTCCTCACTACTTGGGACCTCAAAGGGACAAAACACAGGGTCCACATGTTGGAGCAAATACAACACTACCTTGAAAACTTGCATTCTCTCACTGAATCAGAATACAAATTTTGGCTCAACATGTACACAGATCAAGGTCTTCCTGATCTCAGTGAGGATGAGCTATTTTACAGCAGTCAGACCCCCTCCATGGCTCAGGAAGTTGATCAGGATGCTACTGAACTCTCAGTTATGGTAGAGCATGCCAAAGAACATGGTTTGGATGTCGATTCAGCCACTGATGAGGGTGGGGCTGAATCTGATGAAGAAGCAGCAGCCTTCAGTGACAATCTGGAATTTGGGAACAGTGTGCTTGGTGGTGTTGAGGGTTGCTGCATGGTCTCAGTGAGGGACTCCACAAATTGATTGATCTTGACTCATGTACATGATCATCTATCCCATCTGAGCTTTACTAACCTAGTTGTAATACAGCTTGTACATACATGCACTCCTCATGCCACATTGTTTTTTTGTTGCTGTGTATATGTATTCATATGTAATATTCTTTTTCCTGTCTTGATTTTGACCCCTTTGTGTGTGATTGTAATCTAGGTGACAGATATAGGTAAAGCCCTTTAACCACCCCTTCTTTCATTTGCATTGTGTCCCTATGGCTGACTGCTGCAAATGTCACACACCTTTGGTGAATCCCCGTGTATGCTCAGCAGATTTCCCTTGTGACTTGTCTCATACTTGTCCACAGAACATTTCAAGGCCTCACAAGGACCTCAATCCATGTTTGAGATCAGACACTAGCCAAGTTGATTGTGCTGTTGAGCAGGTAGTTGATCCAAATGCTCTTGAAGACCCATTGTCTCAGCATGTCTTTCAAGGTGAAATCATCATGGGTGATCCCTCTGTATCATCCAGTTGACACTATCAAGCATTCATGCCATTAAATTACCCAGAACTTTCATGCTCTCAGCCCTCTGGCTCAGCTTCATACAATGATCCATACTTCCTACCATATGTGCAGCCACTGGAAAACTCCCAACTGCCATATTCCAATCCTCTACACACATTGTCAACATCTAACTTCCAGTTGCATTTCAACCCCTTGGATGTGTCACAGTCCACATCTATGGACTCTCAGGAGCCACCTGCTATGCATCGAGTGTTACCTTCAGACTTCAAGCACCCCCACCCCTATGGTACAAATGCCATGCAGCAGCTAAGTGGCCAGGTGCCATTGGCTGTGATGAACAGCTGTGCTCACACTTCACTGTATGTTTTACCAGGCATGTGCTGTTATGATTGGTGATACCCCCTATCCTTTTCTTTCTATGTTACATAATAATCTCTCTCAGTCTTCTTTTGATTCTATCGCTATGTGACATGGTAACATTGATCTCCCTTCACGTTCTAGACTTTACTGTGTCTATTTATGCTTACTATCTATTTTTACATAGAGATCTCTGATCATCTTTCCTATGCATTTCCACTTGCACAGCCTGCACTATTTATTTCTCTTATTTCTCATCATCACTCATAGCCTCTGATCACAGCATCTTTGCACAGTATTGCATGGCACTATACTTAGTTTCCACAGCCTTATGGCTATTCAATGACTCCAGGTGACTCAGTATAACTAGCACCTCTCAGTATAAATACTGGCTGTTCATGTACAGTAATGCTAAGCAATTCCTACCTTAGGTTTTCACCTTCACCCTCAGTCCTCCTCTTAAGTCCTCCCTAAGCTTGGCCTTAGTGCCTCCTTATCATCATCCTTCATCCATAGCCACCCAGAACCTCTGCAATCCTTCTGGGAGATCCTTGACATCATCTGATGTAAGAACATGCCTTTGTCCACCAGAACCCTTAGTCTTCATTTCTGGAGTCCCTGATTTACATCAGTACATTATCCCCAGTCCCTGTTATGATTCATTTCTTTTTACTTCTTACTCTTCGATACAATAGACCAGCCCAACCTGGTATCTTTACTTTCTTTAGAGTGCTCTAGAACATACAATGTGTTCATCGCACACCTTTCATTTCCGCTTTCTATTCTTGTTATCTATGCTTCTATTTCTCGTGGAAGGTTCTATCTTCACTTCGCTTAGTAACCAACCTTCCATGACCTTCTATTAGTTTCTATTCTTCGCAGTACTTAAGCTGCCGTCTTACTCAATGTAACCTCAGCTTAGTCCTGCTTAATTCTACCTTGACCTCCTTGAACCTTTGTCGACTCATCGTCAGACAATTACCCTTGAACCCTTTGTCGACTCATCATCGGACGATTACCCTTGAACCCTTCGTCGACTCATTGTTGGACGACCCCTTTGATATTTGGCAAGTCTCCCTTGTCCGAATCCCTTGAACCTCTTCGTCGACTCTATTGTTGGACAACTCCTTGTTATTCGGCAAGCCTCCCTTGACCGAATCCCTTGAACCTTTGACCCACTGTTAGTTCTTTGAGCCTACGCTCGTTCCTACCCAGACCAAGCATAACAAAAGGACTAAGCTCTTCTTTTTGAGCTACCATCGCTGTAGCCTCTCACCATTTCCTCCCCTCGAACACCAGGAGCCCTTGAACAGGCACTATGACACTCTTACCGAGTCCCCTCTGAATCCCCTGAATCGTCAGATGATGAAACCTTTACCCCTGCCCCAGACGTTTCTCCTAGGAAACCAACTCCTCCTCTCCCCACCCCCACTGTAACTAGACTGCTCCTCCTCCCTCCCCCATCCTCCACTCCCATTCCCCCTCGTCAGTTCATTCCCTCACATCCACTCCCCCCCTTCCTTCCCCCACAACCACCCCACTCCACCATGACTTCGAAACCAGTCGAACTTCGCATTGGTACCCCCGAAAACTTTGATGGTGACTATGCCAAAGCCACAACCTGGTTGGACTCTGTCTGAACCTACCTCCTCATCAACGAAGAAGTCTATACCACAGATGCCAAGAAGATCGCCTTCGCTCTCTCATATATGACCAAAGGAGCTGCCCTTACCTGGGCTTCCTCCTTCCGAAAAGCCACTCTCAGCGCAAACAAAGGCTTCGGAACCTATGTGGACTTCATCATGGAGTTCAACACCACCTTCGAACACAGAGACACTGCCGTCCTTTCCATTTCCTGGCTCTCTTCTACTAAGATGGAAGGAAAGCCCTCCCTCGCAGACCTTACCAAGTACATCTCCGAGTTCCGAAACCATGTTCAGATCAGTGGGATCTCTGATCAAAACATCCTTGTTGGATACTTTTCCACTGGTATCTATATCAAACTCATGTGTTGCATCATGTCCATGGACACCATCCCCACCAAAATTGACGAATGGTACGCCAAAGCCACCCACTTCCTCACCCAATGGGGAAGAGCCAATGATATGGTGAAACAGGGCAAGACCACCTCCTCCTACCACTCGTTCTCCTCCTCCTCCTCTCGCCCTCAAAGAGACCCTGACGCCATGGACATTGATGTGATCAAAGTATCAAAGTTAACCCCAGAAGAACAACAATGATGTATCTCTAAAGGACTTTGTTTCCACTGCCGAAAACCAGGACACCTCTCTAGCAACTGCCCCCACTTCCCTTCTCAGCCGAAGAAAACCGGAGAAAGGAAGGTTCGAAAAGTCGAAGAAGTCCCAAGACTGGTAGAAGTCGAGGATGATGATGAAGAAGAAACCGTAGCAAGGATCTCCTTTGTCCCTTCCAATGAGGATTTTTAAAATGGAGACCTTCTCCAATGCAAGGCTCTCCCTCTTTTACATGCACTCCTGTACTTGTATCATCAATTACCAAGCAGTCTATGCAAATCCCCATTGAAATCATCGAACCATCGCACCTAAAAGCTGTTGGAACCTGCACTCTCGTTGACTCTGGAGCACAGATCTCTTGTATCAATTGGGACTTTGTCCAAAAACACCGTCTCCCAAAAGAACAACTTCCCTCCCCCATCGCTGTCAAAAATGTTGACCAATCCTCGAACAAGAACGGTCTTATCCATTTTTCCACTATGCTCTATGTCCGCATTGGACAACTCACACACCGTGTCACATTCTATATCCTCAACTGTGGGAAAGAGAACGTAATCCTTGGACTCCCGTGGCTTAGACAAGCCAACCCCACCATCAACTGGATCAAGCGAGAGCTATCCATCCCCCTTGACTCCGACCAATCCAAGGAGATATACTACAACCATACAAAACCATCTCCTACCCTCCAGACGCCAACCCCTCGCCCACCTCAACATATACAAGTCGACTCCATCTGGGATGGACATCTCTACGACTACATGAAAAAGGACACTGAAGCCTGATATCTCCAACAGGCTAACGACAACAGAATTATCAACTGGATCATGCATTGCGGATCTTGGTTTATTCCCTCTGCCACTATTGCCAAACTCACTATGGCAACCGAACTGGCCATGGCCACAGAAAAGGCCAAACCAAAAGCGACTCTCCTACCTGAATACTCCGCCTTCTCCTCTGTCTTCTTGAAAGAAGCGACAGACCACATTCCCCCTAGCCGACCCTATGACCATGAGATCAATCTTGATGACTCCTTTACCCCAAAAGTTGGCAAACTTTATCCCCTTTCTCCCGATGAAAAAGCCGCTATGGATGCATTCCTCGACAAAAATCTCAAAACAGGGAAAATTCGCCCATCCAATTCCCCTCAAGCCTCCCCCTTCTTCTTCATTAAAAAGAAGGATGGCGGCCTTTGACCCTGCCAAGACTATCGTTATGTCAACGAACACACCATCCGCGATGCCTACCCCCTTCCCCTTATATCTGACCTCGTCGATAAACTCGAAGGCACCAAAACCTTTACCAAGTTCAATGTTTGTTGGGGGTATAACAATGTTCACATCAAAGATGGTCATCAGTGGAAAGCGGCATTCATCACCCACAAAGGACCGTTCAAACCAACAGTCATGTTCTTTGGTCTTTGCAACTCCCCTGCCACCTTCCAATGATTCATGAATGACTCCTTCTGTGATATGATCACAGAAGGATGGCTAGTCATCTACATGGACGACCTCCTC
>JBBPLE010000419.1:8196-23755 GCA_038089675.1 Boletales sp. KT-2023b | reverse complement strand
GGAGGACAAGGATCTGATTTGAGCACAAGATATAAGCGCATGCAACTCGCCACGTCTTCACTCTCACATAATGCAACCTTGTCTCTCCATCAAAACCTCACAGAAGCAGACGTCGATTATGCTGCTACCTGGGTAACCTCACATTTATCCATTCGTAAAACTCAAGACTTCTCTCCCAACAGGCCCTATTGTGTGTATTCCGAAGCCCTCCTCTAAGCCATATCCTATGCTCTGCGCTTTCTCTTCATCCACGAGTTTGAAGTTCCATATATTTGGACCCTGAATACCACCTTATTCTGACCGGCACCAAATGGGCAAGGAAGTGGTTGCGGGAAGAGGTAGAAGATGCCTTATCGGTCCACCGGTGCCAAACTGAAAGATGTAACGCATTATTTTTTCTCTCGCATGTTCTCCTAGCTGATGCTATTGGTCATGCGTCATGGTCCAAGTCCCTTCCCATGCTTGGTGTTGCACTACTTGCTTTTTTGTTGCTTTCAGTCCTTATACATGTATCATACTTGTTGAATTGTGATGCACTTTCTCATATCCTCTTTCCCGTGCTTAGTTCACTTGAGCGCTCCTTGGGTGAAGTTACGATACAGTTAAGGGTTGGAAAAATTAAAAAGCACAAAAAAGGTTAGATAACCACGGTTAACCGCAGTTAACCGCGGTGTCAAATTCCTGATGAAGATCAACGATCCGCCCACGCGGTCTCCAAGCACTCCCTAACGTCCCACTTCCTACCTCCTAGCTACCTTTCAACACGTTGCCGATCGCGCTGTTCCAGCCCTTCCGTATCCGTCTCCACGTCATCCAGCACCCCCTCCACGTCATCCACGCCGAAGAGATGGGTTGCTGTGTCCAGATCCAGCAAGGAAAATCCGACCATTGGCATGTGAGCGAGCAACGTCGAGTGCAGGTTGTGATTCCTTCTCCTAGGCCGGAAGGGTAGGAACAGTTTCCTCGTGGGCTACCTCTCCCCCGAAAATCGCGTTCATGTCGCATTTAGTCATCGCTGCAAGCCGCGACATGGGCCAGTACTCGCTGATCTGGACAACCCACCTCGTTTTTCGTCTGGAAGCCTCCACATCGCCTTCCTCGGAGCCCATACCAGATGATCTAACAGTAAGGGGACGGTTTGGCGTGGGAGCAGGGCTACCCTCCCCATTGCTGCCCGCTGGGGCTGGGAGTTGGTTCTCCTTGGTCACTGCAGTTCCAAAGCCCTTGGGTAATCCCGCCACAATCTCCCTCCGTGTTCGCTCCGCGAGTGTACACCCTTGTCCATTCGTCGTGACGGCAATCTGCAGGGGGCATTTGGACGACGAAATAGGATCCACAAAGCAATGGGTCGCCAAAAAGGAAATGTCACATAAGTCTGACATGTCGGCGACGTTGACAGGAATACGGCGAGCGCGGCATATCCTAGCGAGACGAGTCGCGCACGCAGACGTGCGGTGAACACACAAGAGGCGACATCGAGGCCCGAGTGGTATCGGCGATGCATACCAAAGATACGGAGGCATTTTCGAGATAGTGGTCGAAGGCTGCGATGTTCCCGTCGTCGTCAGTGTCCAGAGGTGTCTCTGGGGAGATTACAATGGGAAGGTGGCCCCAGTCGATCACATCGAGCTGGCCGTGCTCGGCTCTCCATCTTATTTCCTCGCAGACCCCTTCCAAGCCCCCCTTCACGAGGACTTTGACGGGGGCACCTACTTCGAGTGACGCATACGCTCTACTTGCGGCTTGCGAATTACCTCCGACGATGAGGACGGACTTGGTATTGATTCTCAATGCAACCAAGAGAGTTGCTCTGCCTGTGGGTGGTGGGAATGGGTCCATGGAGTCACTGTTGACATATCAATCTCATTAAAATCATTCATGTACAAATTTCTTTTTTTTTTTTGGCAGGGCACACACCAGAGTGTCATTTAGTAGCAACTGACAAAGGTCTAGTATAGTAGACAGTCTAGCCCTACTGAACTCTACACCAAGGCAGCTACAAGTAGCTGGGCTGGGAAAAATGCACTTATGCACAACCCAGGTATCTGGGGTGTGTGGGATTCATAAACTACCCGAGGGCCCCGGTGACTACAGGGGATCAGGGCAGGTTGATACCCACTAAAACCACAGAGTTTGACACCCAGTCAGGGTGAGAGTGGTTTGTTATTACTGTTTTCCAGGTGTGGTTCACTTTATGAGTGAACGCTGTGTTCCGTTTGGTCCTCGCGAGGTATCGGTCCATGTTAAGTCGGGCGGTGATCTTTTCAAGCCATCTGTTAGTGGTGGCTTGTGGTGTGTGTCGGGTTCCGCCGAAGGTACGTTCGCAGCGGAGAACCCATATTAGGTGGGCTGCTTCTAAGGTGAGGATCCTTTTTAGACGGGCTGAGCCGGATTTGGCAGCGGAGGGGTGGGTGTTCGGGGTGGGGTTTCGCGGAGTAAGGCTACCTCATGTACAAATTTCGTCGCCAGCTGGAACTTAGATCGGCTGGACCTGAGGGTATAACTGTTACCTCAGTGATAAGAAGTAATTACGGGGATACTTCAGAAATGAATGCTTGGCTGGCGAGTTGACGGAATGTTTCGTTTGAGAGTTATATCCGCGTAGTACGACCAGTATACAGGTTGTTGATAATCTATTGGACCAAGTAAGTCCCTGCAGCTTTGCAGTTATTCGGTGCCTGCGCGGCGTTTTGGTCCTTCTTTGCTTTATAGCGGATAAAAGGCCCGATCTGGGTTGAAACAAACGGCGTAATCGGTATCGTTGGCTAATGGTTAGCTCTTGTCCCTTTCGGCTGCTTGCTCGGACTCGGAAGGCACTCATACAGAATGTATGCATGATGATCTAGTCCCGCCAAACGCAACGCATGAAAAGCTACGGCCCACAGATCAAGAAGAATCCCGATGCTGTCACGTCAGCTCCGACAGACGAAGGTCTTCGAGGATTAGCAGTAACGAAGACACCTACGCCAGTTTACGTTTACTTTTAGGAACATCGGAAAGCATAAGCCCACTTGACATGGCGATGTGCATTTTTATCATGAAGGATAAACTGCAGGGTGAAAAAACACTAGGAATACATGCCAAGACCACGATCATGCAGCAGCCTTCTTTCCACGAGCCTTCTTTGGTGGGCGCGGCTTCTTTTCTTTTTGTGCAGCAATGAGTGCAGAGGTGCGACCGAGGGCAGCCTGTTCATGACGATTCCGTCAGCAACATACTACGGCATACATCATGAACAGAAAACGAATTAAATGTAGTCGCCAATCGCGCCTCCCCGTGGGGATGTCCACGGAGAGGACACATGCTCCATGGTGACTGTCCAGACGAAACGGACGGCATCGCTCTTGCAAACGTGTCCACGCTCGACCTTCATACACCAACATCGGTGTCTTCCAGCGAGTTCTAACGAGAGTGCGTTTCTGGAAGCAGAACGAGTACTCACGGCACGGAGATCGGGGCGGTAGCCCTTCTTGGCAAGACCGGCGACGACGCCCAACGCACGTCGGCCACCCGACCGGTTTCGGATGGTGAACGTCGTGCGTGCGGTGCGGACCTGGTGCGGCGTCGCCTTGGACTTGTCCACGGTCACCTGGATGCCAGAGGCCGAGTCCCTGATGTCGATCGTCTACAAGCACGTTCTCGTGGTCAATACAGGTGCTTGGCCGGTAAAGTGTCTCCTTGCCTTTGCATTGGCCAGACCAGAGTACTTGTGCGAGTGGAGGTTACGGAGGTTACCCTATCACAAGGATATGTTGCATAGGTGGTACAGAAGGTGAAAATACGACGTACGGGTTCGGTTGAGAATGTTGGCCCCCCCGAGACCTTCTTGACGAGGAACGAGCTGTGGTTCTATCGAGACATTAGTTGAGCTCACACTGCGTACGACTGGCGGCACCGACGCGGAGAAGGAGCCACTGGAGATCGGTCGACATCGTGTTGAGGTATGGTACTGGTCGTGCCAGACGATGAGCAAATGTGGCTGATTGCAACTGTATAGTTTCGGGAGTTACCGAGATAGGTATGTATCGTAATAAGTAGCTTATCCAACCCTCCTTCTGAACACAACCATCGCCTTGGGATCCGGAATATTGTGCGACCCAAAATTCAACGATTTTGGCTGTGCTGCACCGTCCACCAGTTTGACATCATACGCCACGACAACATGGGCCAGCATGGTCATCATCTCGCTCGCTGCAAAGAAACGTCCGGGACTACACAACGCACCGTCAGCCATTTCGAACACCGATCGGAATGAAAACCAAGTACCACGCATGTCGACCATGTCCAAACGCCAAATATTGCGACGTCGTCGAGACAAAGTGATTTTTCGTGCCTTCTTCTCTAACCTTCTCTCGCATGTTCGAGAATCGAAAAGGATCAAAGACATGTGCGTTAGGATAAAATGTTTCGTCGTGGTGAATGGATCGTGCGGGAGACATGATGACCGCGCCTTTGGGCACAAACGTGCCGTCCAAGAGCGTCACGTCTTTTAATGCCATGCGCATCAAAGTCGCTAGCGGAACAAATTGTTGGACGGTGGATCAAGTTTTAGAGATACGTACCTGAGCTCACACCGTCCATACGTTGACACTCCCTAAGGAAGCTATCCAGCTTGCGCATCTTTCCCAGCGCAGCCTTGGACCATCCATGCTTCTCGACGACAGCTTCAATCTCTTCGCGAAGCGGTTGGATACATTCAGAGTGTCCAGCAAGGTACAAAAGCACATTGGTAAAGCTCTACGATATGACGCCAATCAGGTAGGTCAGAGTTATGAATGTTAGACTTACTGCGCTTGTCGTCTATTTACATTTCAAATTTTAGCATCGGATATGAGGCCGCGGGTGAACCTACGTGAATCGCCACAACGTTGGTGGCCAGGAGACGTCTCGTCAAATCATCTACAGTCGACTCTGAACCCATTGCTTCGTCCATCAACCATGATAAATAATCATTCTACGGGTGGTGAGTGAGCGTTAGCAGGATACCGACATGAGATTGACCGACGGGCTTATCAATCCACTTATCTCCATATTCGTTCACATACCTCTGTCGTTCCTCGATGATCGGGCCAAGCAGCCTCATGGCGTGCTGCCTGAATTGAGGAATCCTCGTGAAAAAACGAATGGCGAGGCTGTCACCGGATTGAACACCGGTCTGTCCGCATGTAGGAAAAGATAACTTACGGTTTCAGCAAGGTGGGTAACAGCTTTGCAATCAGTGCTCCTTTAATGCAGTCGGTGGTATACTCAATGTTCGTATGGATCCAATCAGGGTGACGACCTAGAAGAAATAACGTCGAGACCGGACGGTAAAAGAAAACGGCACTAGAACTCACACAGCGGATGCCCGACGAATACCCTGTTGCTCGCCCTGCAGACTATATTTTGTACGCTGCTGAGCGCTGGAACGCTCTTCCATTCTGAACGTCCAAAGAAACTTGAGAACAGCGAAGTGGGAATGCGAACAAGATGCTCACCGTTTCCACTGAGATCAAGAATGTCTTCAAATGCAGCGGTGACCTCATCTCTGACCTCCGGATACAATGCACCGATATTGCGCGTCAAATGCGAGCGTATGATCGGAATATGGTAAGGATTGTGGTGAACCCCATGGCCCATCGTGTACTCGACTTGAAGTTGCTGTCGGCATCCTCGGATACGATCTAAAACACCAGAAAGGATGGTGACGTACCACGTTGATGGCTTCCAAGAATGAAAAAGCGTTGTCGGGAGCTCTTTGGACTTCATCCACATGCTCAGGGCTGCTGAGGATGATAAACCAGCGGTGCATCGCCGGCACCTTGAACGGTCTTTTATTGTGCTGAAACATGGGGAAAGCAAGCGTGCCAGCTAGTACAGACGGAAACAGACTTACTTTTTCGTACCCTTCTTGCAACAGGTCGATAAAATGAGTCACGTGCTTCATACCAGTCCACCAAGCACCAAGCCAGCTAGTTGCGCCGACTGAGGGTATCACATCAAGCTAGGAAAGCAAACTCTCAAGCCAGGGCCGACAAGCGTTTCCAACACTGAGTTGCCAACTCACCTTGGAGGGCCGGGATAACTTTATGGCGGCGATAACTGCGACGAGACCTGCGACAGCGTACGCCGAGATCCCCGCCGGTAGTTGGTCGGCCAATCGAAAGGTCATAGTGATCAGAGTTTGGGGGGTCAGGCACTATGAATTCCGGTCGGCCTGGACACATAGTACTCCTAGCTTTATAATATACCGTTTCATTTTCCGATGATCTGGATTACTGGGTAGTGAATACTTTACTGCGGACTTTAGCATTAATGCGTCCTGGTGTCTCTATTTGTTTGCTTGCTAAATGAACTCGATCTGAAACACAGCACTAGAATGGCCATGCCCCATTCAGTTACTACACTGGTCTGTTACTAAACCAGTTGAACCCTGCAGGGACTTACTCGATCCAATCGATCACGATCACAAACTACTACGCCAGTTCAAAAAACATCTATTGTGCGAGACCGATCATTTCTTCGCCATGGGCCCCGGCGGATGTCAGCACTTTGGTCGACGTCAGAACCTGTCCATTCGCAAGCTAAGCTTTCATCTCTGAAGTTGGCAGATGTCAAGACTCTGACTCGCGTCCCCGACCTCGTACTACCGCTTACATGAGTCCCCAGCCGTCCCCGCACGGTTGTCCTCTTCGTCGCGTTCCCTCCCAAAGCGATTCATGTCCGGTGGAAACAAATTTTCCTTCATGCGGCTTGTCCTGGCGGTGTGCCTAGTGACTCGTGAGCACCCGAGTGGCAGTCCAATGGTCCTCCTGGCCGTTTGCACTGTCGATGATTCTCCGATCAAATCCATTTATCATCGATTGATTCCGGTTCAAAATTTCAAATTATGGACATGTCGCTATCACTGTGCATGGCTGTAACTCGAATGTTAGCACCACATGCACGCACGCCAGAAGAGCGGCTTTGACACCGCAAAATCCATGGCCAGATACAGTACCGTTAAACCCGGAGCTTATCACAATGTTAGTCTATGCGTTGCAAGACCGTCATGGCGGGATTCCGGTACTCGCGTCGAGTGGTCCGACCGGGCAGCGAGGCATTCCGTGATCAAGGTACGCGCTCGGCCAGGATGTCGCTTTTCAGGTTCCGACGTCGCGTCCTTCAGGCACTCCGCGCCTCCTTGTCCGCACACCGCGAAGTACTCCTCCTCGTCTGCGGCGTGCCAGGAGCGTGCTATAGCTTATCGCATACACAGTTCTGGCCTCGTTCTGGATTTCTCTTTTGTATTCTTTAAGGTATCTTTTCTCTGCTTTCCCTTGCCTGGTGCCGTCCCTTGAGTTGTCCCTCCAGGCCGGGCGCGTGTCTGCTTCCACAAACAGCACCTGGAGGATTGTCATCCAGGAAACACTGGCACTCCAGTGTCGCGCGCATCTTGGTCTGGCACCTGCAACCTCTGCAGGTGCCAGCCCGAGAGCAGGAAAATGTGAGGCTGTGCAAACCTAATTTTCGGCAACCGGCGAACCCTAGTGGCAAAAATGAGCAGCTGCTGGCCCATCCACTGTAAGACAATTCTTGCCACGTCACGTCTTCAAGCTCCGACTACCGAGCTCCAGTTCCGGAATCCGAGCACTCACATCGATGCACTTCAGCCCGGTCAGTGGAGCCCCTGCTTGTGACTCGCTAATCTGTAAGTCGTGGAGTTTATTAAAGTTGGATTTTGATGTGAGCTGCGGTCAAGGATGAAGATGGCGTTCCTCCCACCGACCCGGGAATACTTCGGTTATTTCTGAGTCCAAGCTATACTATTCTTTGCTGTTACATTGCGATTGCATCTTGACGTTTTCTCTGCTCTATGGAGGTAGCGGGCGGCTACATCCTATCCCTCGTCCAGACCCATTCCGTCTCAGAGGTTAGGCCATCTGCTCTTACAAAGTGAAGGTGAGGTTCAAGACTATACATGGGAAATATTTCAGGTGGACGATCAGGCTCATTTCAACCCATTGACTAAACACCTTTTTCCTGACGGTCTTGCATAGTCGGTGTCATTAACAATGTGGCGCACGTGTTAGGACTCACCCAAAATAGGATATTGCATTGACTCCTGGCAGAGATATTTTCGGCTACTTAGCTGACGATCAACCAAATCGTGACTACCATTGGTTCACGCGAACTTTCTAAAGACTTACGGTTTTTATCCTTCGCTCCAATGCAGGATACCGAAGAGTATGCACTGGCAGCCAGCGGAGGACATCTGCGGCATACGCAGAATCTTAAATCCCACGCATGAAAACCGGCATACGAGGAGTTTTCATCCATCCATGAAGGTCGGGCCGTAGCATCCGTTGACAAGTCCGCCTATCAGCGGATTGGCTCTAGGAAAATTGTTCCTTTTTAAGAGCGAGGTCACGCAGTTCTGCAACTCAGAGTCGTTCTTCTATTCTCGACGAGGGTAAGTTGCATTATTGTTACACTATCATGACTGACAGTAATATTGTACCTACACCAGTATGAATGTACTTTTTCGCGTCCTTGCTGATTAATTTCGAAGTTGACGAACGGTTTAAGCCGGACTGGATGGGCGCTGACGCGCTGATGTATGAGAGCGATGCACTGCATTGCTTGTGCCTCGAGCCACTGGATCGGAAATTGATTCTCCGACAACGACGGGCTGGGACTTAAACCGATGGATGTTTGGTAACGGGAAGCTGGCGGGCAAAAACCCAGGCATAGCCGGCTACAAACAGACTTCTCGAAAAAAAAAAGGGATCATCTTCCCCGCCCAATGGCAATCCATCGTACAAAGTGCGAGCGGTTTTTACGGCTTCAGTCATTTTTGGTGAGAGACGGAAACGTTCGAAGGATGCCGATCAAAATTCACCTACTTCCAAGCCCCTTGTGTCCGCTCCTCTGACCATTTTGAGTGAGTTATGCTGTTTTCATTGAGCGGACCACCACCAGATCTATCCACGAGCATCTAGCTGTCATGAATGACAGTCCAAGCATTAGTGTCGTTATCTTCCTTGACCAGGCGGCCCGGTCTTCCACCGTGAGCGCGAGTAATTCATAACAAAGATTTCCGCTTTTTCTTGACTTCTTACTCGTTTCGTAAGCCCGATGCAATGCCTGCGCTTAGTTCATGACGGTCAAAAATTCTGCCGCTTGTACCAGAATGCACCTTTGGTGCTTCAAGCGTCAAGCACCCTTATGCCCTATTTCGTTTTGGGGCGATGACGTATATTGCTCCTCGGAGGGCCGCCCATCGGTTATCATCTACAATAACTAGAACAAACAAAGATGTCAGATGATATGGAAAAATTCAGACCAGTTTCGTGAGGTTTGATCCCCCTTTCATTTCTTCTATCGCGCTGTATACTAATAATCCGATCTGTGCAATGTGACCTTGCCAGCACCGCCCTATCCCCCGCAGGTGGATTGCATATCGTAATGATCAAGGTGTAAATATCGCTGGAAATGGCATATAGTGCTGGCAGCTGCCCGATCTCAGCGCAAGAAGAGCACTCTTTCCCCGTCAAACGAGTTCCTGTGGTTCATATATCGTACTTTTCGGATGACCGTCACTCCTTCGGACGACTTACATTAAAGCTTCTAGTCAAAATCCTTTAAGTGTGGTATGTGGACAGTACGCCGGCATGGTGACTTGCTGAGATAGAACTTTCATTATTTATTCGTTCCGAACGACCTGCAGGCGATAATATCAATTAAACCCAAGTCGTTGATTTGATATGTCATTGCGGACGGTACAACTCAATTAATTAAACCTGCCATTCGCTAGGGCGATAGGGCGTCGAGCCGGCAGATTCTGCTCTCCGCTAGAGGCACTATATATGCCCTTCAATTGGACGCCAGGAAGCTCTGATCCCCTGCTTCGATGTCTTCTCGAGACTTAGATCTACCCTTGAACTTTGCGACATTCACGTGCTTCGCAGTAGGCGTCGTTCTTGCCATTACTACCGCCGCGAAGCTATTTCGGCGGTCGCACGTACGTGCGATCATTACAAGCTTGATAGTCGCCCCCTAACTGTCATTAGCTCGATACGATCCCAACTGTGGGGTCAACTGGCTGGTTTGGGTCGTGGAGGGCCGGTTTTACGTTCCACACTAACGGAATCGATGTCATCCGAGAAGGCTACGAAAAGGCTAGAAAGTCACGCCACGAGACCATCCACATTCGCTGACGGGCATTCTAGTACAAACACAAACCATTCAAGGTCGCCGATCATTACCGCTGGCTAGTCATCTTGAGCAGTCGTGAGCATATGGATGAACTGCAAAGGGCTCCAGACAAGGTATTTTCGTTTGGAGAAGCCATGAGAGACGTGAGCAACATTCCTTTTTCCTTTCTTGCAACGAGTCCCATAAGAATGACAATGATGACAAATAGCGAATGTCGTCCGACTACACATTGGGAAAGCTAGTTCATCTTAACCATTATCACGTTCCAGTTATCCTTTTACATCTGGCTCGCAATATCGGGACTTTCAACTCTGTCATCAGAGAGGAGGTCGTCGCCTCGTTTGAAGAGATTCTGAATCTAAACAATAACGGTGAGAAACCTATACCTGTTCGCGATGATCTTCCACCAAGACAGGATACTCTTAGAATGGCAGTGCGTACCTGCCTTGTCCACGATTCAAAAGGTTGTTTTCCGGATGATGAACAGAGTATTCGTAGGCCTTCCACTGTGTACGTCCTGCCCCTGCTCTAGTTCCGCACACCTTTTCAGCTATTCCAGGCCATGACCTTGATTGGATGGCGTTTAATATACAAAACGCATATAATGTCATCAATGGGATGTATTGTCTTCAACGTTTCCCCGCATTTCTGGCGCCGCAAGTGTTGCTCTCAATTTCTGTACATGCATATCTTGAATTCTTTCTTAGATTAATTTCCCTTTTCATTCCCAACTTTACTTCCACCATCAACCAAGCTGTGAAGTATCTTGGCCCGATCATCGAAGAACGACGACAGCTCCTTGAGAAATACGGCAATGGTTCTGCCGAGATACCCGTTCGTTGATGACTATTGGTTAGCGAATTGCGACTCACCATGGCCCGTAGATCGACTTTCTTTCTCGCTTAATGGAAGCGGCAAAGGGTGAAGAGCAATCAACGGAATGCTTGACAGCCCGTCTGTTAACGATCAACTTTGGTGGCATTCATGTAAGCATATGTGTTTGCGAGTAACGATCCCCACCTCATTCAGCGTTTGCAGACCACTGCCGAAGTATGACCAGTCTAGTGTTTTTGAGTCAAGGATTTATAAATGATTTCAGAGCCTCACCCATGCATTGTTATTCCTTGCGACACATCCTGAATGCATTCCGCCCCTTCGCGAAGAAGTGGAGACCATTGTTTCTCAGCAAGGTTGGTCGAAATCTGCATTAGACAAGATGCACAAGGTCGACAGCTTTCTGAAGGAGAACCAACGCTTGAAGGGAACTGCCGGAGGCAAGTTATCTTATCTTTATGAGCATATGATACTGATCACGAATTTGATTAGAAAGCCTCATTCGCAAGGCTCTACAGGATTTTACATTCTCTGATGGGACATTTATACCGAAAGGGACGATTATCGCTGCACCCTCGAATTGTCTCCATCTTGACGACACTGTCTACGAGAATGCGGCTAGGTTTGATCCATTTCGGTTTTCGAAGATGCGAGAGGTGAACGGAGAAAACACCAAGCACCAGTTTGTCTCAACCAGCCTGGATTACCTGTCGTTCGGACATGGTAAGAATGCGTGGTATGTGCTTCTCACCATCTCCACTTGGCGTTGGTTGATGTAGAGTGGTTAGCCCTGGTCGATTTTTTGCTGCGAACCAGATGAAGACCATCCTGACACATATCATACTGGCGTATGATGTAAAGCTTGAGAACGCGGAGATGCCTCAAAGCCTCAATGTGTTGACTTCCACCACAGTAAATCCCAATGTGAAGATCATGTTCAGAAGAAGAAAGTAGGGTTCGGAATGTACACCAGTGTAACGCTCACCTTCTTGATACTTTGCTAAGTAGCATGTAAAGTATATATTTTCAATTAGCGTTGCCGTAGGTAACACAGCCACGACGGACGAATCCGGAATTGATGCGACTTTCCCACCGGTCTGAACAGAGCACACCGTGTCTGCCCTTTTTCTTCGCTCCTCGACCAACATGCGTATCGTGTCCTCCGTCCTCCGCGCGCGCCCCACCGCTACCCTGCGTCGCGCTGCCCCCGCCCTGCCTGCCAATGTCCGCTTTTCCTCGTCGGATGCCCACAGTCAAGAGAGCCTTGAAGCTTTCTCGGACCGCTACGTCGCCTTCTTCAAAGGTGCTGAAGACCTCTTTGAGGTGCAGCGTGGCTTGAACAACTGCTTTGCACACGATCTCGTTCCTTCTCCAAGTGTCGTCGAGGCTGCAGTTCGGGCAGCACGTCGGGTGAACGACTACGCGACTGCCGTTCGCATATTCGAGGGTATCAAAGAGAAGGTGGAGAACAAGCAGCAGTATCAGGCATATTTGGACGAGCTCAAGCCCCTCCGGGAGGAGCTTGGTACGTCATTTGAAGTTGCTTCTTTATTTTTACCCTTTTAGCGCTGATGTTTGGGGTGCACATTTAGGTATTGAGACAAAAGAAGAATTATACTCTTCATGAAACCCGTCTGCTTGCTGTATGGATGGACGCGTTGAGTAAGTATCTTGGTCCCTACTCCTTTTTTTTTGCGTGTGAAAGGTGGATATTGATGCATGTCCGAGAATAGTAGATGCACTTTTTGGACAACAACTATTGTCGTATACTTGCCCTCGTTTAATCCAAAAATGTTGCAAAACGCCCTCTTTTTTGGCAAAGAGTAGTGAGATTATCCTTGCTGCTATCCTTGTCTGGACCTTCTTCGGAACATGGCTGGCACACTCCCAGGACGTACCGATACATCGGACCAATACTATGAATTTGCATATCATTTCGACGAGGTCACGATGCCGAAACGCAAAATTTGACCTTATTATGGAGCCCCCGCCGGAATTAAGTACGTGGTATATCCATTGGGGGTGTTCTCAGTACCTCCGAAGGCTAAAGGACGGCTGAAAGACGAGATGTCGGACCTGGGAACTTTATGGGCGTTGCGTCTCGTCCTGCAGCTCATCTCCGTACCTACCTGTTGTAATCCACGGAGGCGAACAGGCCGCCATGGACATGATGCTGAAAATTGAATGAAATCCCAATGACTCTTCAACGCTCTCCCACTGTGTTCGAGCCCTCCATTTATGTGTCCATGCTAATTGTGAGATCCAAGTGCGTCTCCCTCAGGCATCTTGGCAGGGAAATCGAACCAACTTACGAGTTCGACATGGGTGAGTACTTGGTATTTGAAAGATCTTATCAAGGTTTCCTTGTTGACGTGTACGCCGTGATGTCAGAGGAGTTTGTGCGGCAGAATGTCACTCCTGCCCATTTGGTCCGTGTTACCAACAACGTTGAGCAGGTTCGGAAACACCACTGTTGTTCCGACGACCCTCGCAATGATCCCCTCACTAGCGTTCAAATAATCTTGGGGGCAAGGATAACATGGTGAGATGGAATGGAAGCCTAGCCGACTTTTTAACCCATCCCCTTGAAGTGTTTGGTATCTGGACGTCACTTTGGAGGCTCAGCGCTCACCTTGGTGACTCATCCGCTGGCACTATACGTGTCTTGACTTCTCACCAGGATTCAGCATGGGTAACAGGATACCTATGCAAACACGGCGACAGGGTCGGATTGCAGTCGTCGCCAAGGCGGGTTTCCCTCCCACCCACATGCCATCGATGCGATATCGATACGAGGACTTGTCCGGTCGTCATAAATGTACGTTCATGACATCTCATCACAGACCCGACGCTTGCGATTGACCAAACTTGAACGTGCGCGGTGATAGAAGCACCGCGCATAATACGTACGTTCGCTTCACTTATCTCTGTCGTCAGAACGTGCGTTCGCTGGTTGACGTCAAAGCCCTCGCGGGCGGGTGCTTGTGTAGGCGTTTGGCGAGGCGTTTGGCCTGATCATCGATAGACGCTATCGCCAGGGATCCCTTGTTTTGTCTCACCCCGGCCCCCGGTCAAAGAACATACGTAGGTATGGCATGCATCATGATACATGTCATCCTTCACGCCGTCTGACAATCGTGTCGTAAGGTGTGGTCCTCCAGCCGAGGATTAGAATACCTTCTCATTGTGCACATTCTATTTCCCAAGCCGCGATCGCCCTGGCGTGTGCAAGGTCGCATCTCGATAGACCCACGTTCGTCTGTTGAGAGGGATAAGGTCAGACTGTTTCTCTGCAACCCATTATCCGAGAGTCACGGTTCAAATCTGGCAGGTATGTGTTATGTGCTCACGTTTGGATCGCGCGGCATCTGCCGTTACGGCGGCTCGCAGTGACAGCACACTCACGTGCCGAGAACATGGTGTTCCGACTCAATTTCAGCGTCAACTCAATTCGTTTGACGCAACTGTAATCACAAAACATGGTTCGAGATGTAACGCCACAGGTACAGATTCCCAACGGTGCAGGATCGAAAAGACTTCTGTATCGTATCGTATAGATAGGCAGAGAAGGCTTTATCAAGGTTTTGATGAAAAATATTCCATCTCTTTGGCGGTTCGGGTGAGCACCTGTGTTGTTGTTGGCGGTCACGAGGGTCGCCGGCCTCAGAGTTGAAGCCGGGGACACTGCGACGGTCAAACTCGAACGCTCAAGACCACTTTACCGAGGTGTACAAGCACGTATGACGTCGTATCGTCGGACACGACGTTGTGAAGCGAGCCGGCACAGGCGGGCTTGTTCGCGAGTTGAGCTTTTGTTGAGACTGACGGGCGTTTTAGAATGGCATGACACACGTCCGCCGACGAGATAGGGACGAGCCTAGCCTGTGCGTGTCATGAGGTATGTATTGCACAGGTTTGGCTCCGGGACTGCCCAGCTTTCTTTCTTTTGTTTTCCCTCTCTTATCTGTTTGCTTTGAATGCCGATGGGCACCCACCCATACTATATAACAACCTTGGTAACATATCCGTGACGTGGCATTCTAGCACGACCCAGCAAATATCAGACAAATACTGCATTCTATGATCCGTCGGACGTGTGACGGTTCGAACTTCATCCGAATAGTACTACTAGGCCAACTGCGGGCATACATATTTCTCGCGGAACCTTCTAGGTTTCGTCAGTTCGCCGTCGCATACATGCCATCGCGCGCCTGGCGGAAACTCTAACGCACGGTACGTAGTAGACCGTATGATCATGATCCGACGTATGGCAGTGCATGCTCCGACACCCGGCCGGTACCCCGCATTCGCCACAATGGATTGGCCGGATCCGTGTCAACGCTCCGCATGGTTGAAGATTTATCACTTGGCGTCACCGAGCAATGAAGCATTGCAGCGTACTTTTCCTTGCCCAACATTGCATGCTCAGGCTGGAGCGGTCAACACTCCGTCTTTTCTCTACCCGATCGACCGATCGATATTGAAATCGCGAGTACTGAGCTACGTGTAGCCGTCAATCATACCTTGATTCCGCGTAGCGCGGATGACT
>JBBPLE010000418.1:0-30041 GCA_038089675.1 Boletales sp. KT-2023b | reverse complement strand
TCCCGACCAAAAAGGCAAAGTCCTCCGCCTACTGCGCGCACTATATGGACTCAAGCAAGCCGGCTTAGCCTGGTGGAAAGCGCTTGATGCATCCATGGCAGAACTCGGCTTCAAACGGTTAAAAACCAATGCCGGACTTTTTATTTATCACAAAGGCAAAGACATCTGTCTAGCGATAGTCTATGTAGACGATGCCCTCTTCTGTGGCCCCAACAAGATCTTTGTAGACAAGATCAAGGCTGTGTTCATGAAGAAGTGGGAATGTCGTGATCTCAGAGAGCCATCCGAATTCCTCTGAATGAATATTCATCGAGAAGGTCGTAACATCCGAATCGACCAAAAGGATTACCTCGACAAGGTGCTCGAGCGATGCGGCATGACCAATGCCAAATCCGCACCTACCCCCCTCCCACAGGGTTTTTACCCAGTGAAGAACGATGCACCGGTCCAACATGAATTATGGATGCGTTTTCAGACCGTGATCGGCTCGTTGCTGTATCTTATGATCGGCACCCATCCAGACATCGCGTATGCGGTTACCCAACTAGCACGCATGTCAGCCAATCCATCGCAGGAACATCTCGATAGAGCTCTGTATATCTGCCGGTACCTTGTCGGAACCCGGGATTATTCCCTACTATACAATGGTTCCTCTGGAAAAGGCATTCTTGCCTGTACCGACTCAGATTGGGCGCAGGACGTTAATACCGCGCACTCTCAAACCGGCTTCTATCTCAAGATGGCCAATGGTGTGTTTTTGTGGAATTCACACTTACAAAAAACCACCGCCGTCTCTTCCACCGAAGCAGAACATATGGCATTGAGCAATTGCTCATGTCAATGCGTGTGGATCCATGAGATGATGGGTGAACTCGGCTACAAGCTGAAACCTATTCCCATCTGTGGCGACAATCAGGGTAGTTTATTCATAGTGCAAAACCCTGTGACTGAAAAGCGCAACAAACATATTCGCATGAAGTATCACTTCATTCGTGATGCAGTCATGGTCCACAAGCTCGTGGAGCTTTTCTATATCCCTGGGACTGACAATCCCGCTGATATGTTCACAAAGAACCTTGGATGCGTCAAGTTCAATGAATTTTGCTCCCAGCTAGGACTGGAGTTTAACTCCAACGCTTAAAAGTACTGCCCTCCGTTTTAATGCTTTATGCATCTACCGTATGCTAAGCAAGGGGGAGTGTTGAACGGACTCTATGTCACATACATAGTAATTAGTTCACACGCATCATGTATTTAAGTCCGAACTCAGCAGAGCTGAGTTCTAATCGATTCTTTACTTGATACCACCATCACCCGTCGTAAGTGACTCAACCCTTCCAACCAAAGGTATGTGAGAGACCTTCCCGTGTATGTAACACGCGTACTCGCAACACATATCACCATGGCAGAATTCACACACAATCATCACCCCCATTCTGTTACCCAAAAGTCCCCATTCTTCCTCATGATGGGCTATGAACCCCACCCCCTCCCCATGGTTATCTCCAAATCACGGCTACCAGCACTAGAATTATGTCTTAAAGAACTATCGGCCGCCTGTGATGAAGCACTAGCTGCACATGACCTCACATGGCAGCTTATGAAATCAAGGTACCACAGGAAGTTTACTCTGTTCATTAAAGGAGATAAGGTTTGGCTAAACACCAAGAACCTTAAATGAAACATCACTGCCCCTAAGTTCTCAGCAAAATGAGAAGGACCTTTTACCATCACCAAAGTCCTCTCCCTGGTTACATATCAACTACAGCTTCCCCTGATCTGGAAAATTCACAACATCTTCCATGCCTCACTGCTTTCAAGGTATCATGAGAACGAGATACACAGCCCCAACTTCCCAGCCCCTCCACCAGATCTGATCAGAGGGGAAGAAGAATATGAAATTGAACGAATCATCAAGCACCATGGCAACCATTCCCAGAGGCAGTACCTTGTATGATGGAAAGGCTATCCACCAGAAGATGACTCCTGGCTCCCCGAAAAAGAATTGAGACACACACAGGATATCCTCAAAGGGTATAAAAACCTCATTCACAAGACATCACCTTCATCTCAAAAATCTCCCAAACACACCTGCACCACCACTTCCAAACCATAACTACCATGTCCACCACCTCTCCCATCTCTGTTTCCTCCAGCTCCCCCACTCCCCCACCAATCAGCTCCCCTTCCACCTCCCCAGTTCTACCTCCCTCTGCCTCTACCACCATTGAGGAACAAATCCTCCAGATCATGCTCCACATCCCCAACACTGTCTTGAATGACCTCATCACAAGCCCAGTTGTTCAACAACCTACTCCTGTCTCCCCTACCCCCACAACCCCTCCAGGCCTTCCCACTATTCCCCCTTTTCCCCCCTCTGTCCCAGTTCACACCCACCACCTCCGGTGCCCCAATCACCACATCTTATTCACCCATGTTCTCTCCCAAGAAGCCCCTCACTCTGCTCTAGAACAACACCCCACATATCAAATGTCCCCAGAAGTCATAGCCACCATCACTACCTTCAATGAAACAGCTTCACTAATCTGAAACTTATCTATCACTTACTGATCCTTGAATGCCCCCCTCTGGACCATAGTAGGTTAACTCAGGGAAAAAGCACTAGACAATCTCTATCATTTAGGCCTCGGCCACTTCATTGAGCATGTCCTCCCCTATGGAACCATTGCAGAAGTCATCACCACCATCACCCTGAATCTTATAACTGAGGAATGCTGTGCCTACCTCTATGGTTGATCATCATTTACCCATCATATCCCTCCATCCCTTGCCAATTTCATTGCCCCCACCCCTCCTTTTCGCAACCACCCCAATGAAGAACAGGAGAACACACCCCCTGTTGCCACTGACTTCCAACCCCGCCACACCCCCGCCAGCCTATGAGCTGTGGCCATGCTCATGGACTTATCCAGGTGCAATACCACCACCTGGTGTCCAACCCCACACCCAAACATCAGCACTATCCTCTTGGACACAGGAGCCACCACCAATTGGGATGAAATACCCATGCCCCCTCCCTCCAATCCCTCTTGCTGCAACTGATGTTGCTGCCACAGACATTGAACCCTTGAATGTAGGCAATACTGCTGTGACCACTGCTGACGCCAATCTCCTGGACATACTTGTCATTCCTGCCCCAATTGACCCTGTCCTCAATGCACCAACAACTGGGGAACTGACCCCAACAATGTTCCCACTATCAATCATCGTGGATGCAAGAAATGCAGCTTCCTCCACAGTCATAACTGGGGATGTATGGACTACTACCACAGATGGCAAGATACCTGGGGGGATGAAAACATCGACAATGAGGAAGTTACCTTCAATTAAAGCAAATCTGGTGGCTTTGCCATACAAAGGGGGTAATGTTATGATTGGCGATAACCCCCTATCTTTTCTTTCTATGTTACATAACAATCTCTCTCAATCTTCTTTTGATTCTTTTGCTATGCAACATGGTAACATTAATATCCATTCATGTTCTAGACTTTACTGTGTCTATCTATGCTTACTTTCTATATTTACATAGAGATCTCTGATTACCATTCTGATGCATTCTCACTTGTGCAGCTTGCGCTATTTATTCATTATATTTCTCATCATCATTCATAGTCTCTGATTGCAGCACCTTCGCACTGGTCTGCATAGCTCTACACTTAGTTTCTACAGCCTTATGGCTATCCAATGACTTGTAGTGACTCAGTATGACTAGCACTACTTAGTATAAATACTGGCCATACATGTACAGTAACACTAAGCAATTCCTACCTTAGGTTTTTGCCTTCACTCCTTTGTCCTCCTCTGAGTCCACCCCTAAGTTGGCCTTAGTGCCTCCTCATTGTCATCCTTAGTCCTTGTCCACCAAGAACCTCTGCAATCCTTCTAGGAGATCCTTGATGTCATCTGACATAAGAACATGCCCTCACCCACCAGAACCCTTGATCTTCATTTCTGGAGTCCCTGACTTCTGTCAGTACATTATCCTTGACCCCTGTCCATGACCTAGGTGATCTTGGCTAGGTCTACGCTTGTTCCTACCTGGACCAAGTGTAACAGGGTCAGCTGGGGGGAACATGGTTGGTCGCTTCTTTTGAGAAGACCAAGGAAAAGGCAGAGTATTCAGGTGGGAGAGTTGCCTTTGGTTTGGCCTTTTCAGCAGCCATAGCTAGCTCTGTGGATGTCGTGAGTTTGGCAATGGTGGCTGAGGGAATGAAGTGGGATCCACAATGCATGATTCAATTGATGATTCAGTTGTCATTGGCTCATAGGAGGTATTGGACTTTGGTTTCCTTTTTCATGTAGTCATAGAGGCATCCATCCCAGATGGAGTCGACTTGTACATGTTGAGGTGGGTGAGCAGTTGGTGTTTGGGGGGTGGGGGTCAGTTTGGCATGGTTGTAATATAACTCCTTGGATTGGTCAGAGTCGAGGGGAATGGATAGCTCTCACTTGATCCAGTCAATGGTGGGGTTAGCTTGTTTAAGCCAGGGAAGTCCAAGGATTACATTTTCTTTTCCACAGTTGAGGATGTAGAATGTGACACAGTGCATGAGTTGTCCAATGTGGACATAGAGCATGGTGGAGAAATAGATAAGACCATTTTTGTTTGAGGATTGGTCAACATTCTTGATGGTGATGGGAGAGGGGAGTTGTTCTTTTGGGAGACAATGTTTTTGAACAAAGTCCCAGTTGATGCAAGAGATTTGTGCTCCAGAGTCAATGAGAGCATGAGTTCCAACAGCTTTTAGGTGTGATGGTTCGACGATTTCAATGGGGATTTGCATGGATTGTTTGGTAATCGATGATACAAGTACAGGAGCACACATAAAAGAGGGAGAGCCTTGCATTGGGGAAGGTCTTCATTTTAAAAATCCTTATTGGGTGAAACAAAGGAGATTCTTGCTACAGTTTCTTCTTTGTCATCATCCTCGACTTCTACTAGTTTTGGGACTTCTTCAACCTTTCTAACCTTCCTTTCTCCAATTTTCTTTGACTAGGAAGGGAAGTGGGGGCAGTCGCCTGAGAGATGTCCAGGTTTTCAGCAACAGAAACAGAGTCCTTTGGCAATACAGCATTTTCGTTCTTCAGGGGTCATCTTAGATACTTTGATAGCATCAATGTCCATGGTGTCAGGGTCTTTCTGGGGGCAGGAGGAGGAGGAGGAGAATGAGTGGTAGGGGAGGTTGGTCTTGCCTCATTTCGCCATGTCATCAGCTCTTCCCCATTGGGTGAGGAAGTGGGTGGCTTTGGCATACCATTTGTTGATTTTGATGGGGATGGTGTCCATAGACATGATGTGGTGCATGAGTTTGACATAGATGCTGGTGGAGAAGTATCCAATGAGGATATTTTGGTTGGTGATTCTGCTGATCTGGATGTGGTTTCGGAATTCAGAGGTGTACTTGGTGAGGTCAGAGAGAGGGCTTTCCTTCCATCTTGGTGGAGGAGAGCCAGGTGATGGAGAGGGTGGTGATGTCCTTGTGTTTGAAGATGGTGTTGAACTCTGTTATGAAGTCCACATAGGTTCCAAAGCCTTTGTTTGCATTGAGAGCAGTCTTTTGGAAAGAGGAGGCCCAAGTAAGGGCAGCTCCTTTGGTCATATACAAGAGGGCAAAGGTGATTTTCTTGGCATCAGTGGTATAGACTTCTTTGTTGACAAGGAGGTAGGTTTGGACAGAGTCCAACCAGATTATAGCTTTGGCATAGTCACCATCAAAGTATTCAGGGGTACCAATGCGAAGTTCAACTGGTTTCAATGTCATGGTGGGGTGAGGTGGTCATGGAGGGAGGAAGGGGGGAAGTGGGTGTGAGGGGATGAACTGATGAAGGGGAATGGGGGTAGAGGGTTAGGGGGGGAGGAGGAGAGGTCTGGCTACAGTGGGGGTGGGGAGAGGTGGCGTTGGTTCCCTGAGAGAGACGTTTGGGGCAGGGACAAAGGTTTCTTCATGAGACTCAAGGGGAACATTGAAGTCCTTGTTAGAGTGTTCAGTGGAGGGGGGAGATTCTGAGGGAACTTGGTAAGAGCATCATAGTGTCTTTTTAAGGGCTCCTGGTGTTTGAGGGGAGGAAATGGTGGGAAGCTACAGCAATGGTAGTCCAAAAGAGGAGCTTAGTCCTTTTGTTATGCTTGGTCTGGGTAGGAACAAGCATAGGCTCAAAGAACTAACAATGGGGTCAAAGGTTCAAAGATATCTGGACAAGAGGGCTTGCCAGAAGGTCAAGGGTTCAGTTGTCATTTAGACATCGATGAGGTTCAAAGGGGATTGTCCAACTGTGAAGTCAACAGAGGAGTTCAGAGATTTGAGGAGATCAAGGTAAGATTGAGCAGGACTAAGCTGAAGATACATCAAGTAGAACAATGGCTTAAGTACTGCAAGGAATGGAATTTAATAGAAGATTGTGGAAGGTTAGTTACTAAGCAATTGAAGATAGAACCTTCCACAAGAAATAGAAGCACAGATAACAAGCATAGAAAACCAAAATGAGAGATGTGCAACGAACACATTGCATGTTCTAGAGCACTCTAAAGAAGGTAAAAAGGTACCAGGTCAGGCTGATCTATCATATCAATGAAAAAGAAGTGAATCATAACAATGCCCATACTGTAGATCATGTCTACCAGGTACCTACCAATATAGCTTGTTCCCTGAACAACACTGAGATCATGTCTACCAGCTTCCTCACACACTTGTAGCCTTATTGATAGGTTATGAGCCCTGCTGCAACTATGGACTCCACTATGACTAAAGAAGACTTCTACACTGTTCCAAAGCTTGAGGCTGATGGCTGCAACTGGGTCATTTTCAAGAAATGTCTTGAATGGGCTCTGGCAGCCTGTGGCATTGTTGACCACCTTACTGGTGCTGCTGCAAAGCTGGAAGCCCCTGCCACTAATGCTGCTGCTGACAAACTTGCTGAATATAGCAAGTCCCTTGTAGAATGGCAGAAACCCAAATTCATCTGTCACCAGCAACTTGCTTGTGCACTGCCTGACTCCACATTATGGAAAATTATTCATGATGATACTGTTGACCAAATATGGAAGAAGATTACAACTGAATACAAGTCCAAGATGTCCCTAGTGAAGGCTGATCTATCTGCAAAGTTCCAGAATCTCACTTGTGCCAATAAAGGAGATCTATGAGCTCACTTAAATAAGCTCTGTGCAAGTCATGAGGAGCTTGCTGCTGTTGGAGTCACATTGATAAATGCTGAATATATGTCCAACATCATCCATTCCCTCCCCCAAAATTATCAGAACTATGTTGCACATCTTTTGTCTGCTGCTCATCTATTTGAGAAGGAAATTTCTGCTGATGACCTCATGAATTATGTGCTACAGGAACATGACTGGCTTGCCATGACGAAGTCTGAATCCAAGGAGAAGAGTCTAGCTCTGTCTGCCTCAGGGAACCCATCTGGAGGAAGTAGGAAAAAAGGTCCCCACAAGCTGAAAGGTGTGTGCTGGAATTGTGGTGACAAAGGCCATAAGCAGGACCAATGTCTGAGCTCACCCCAGGATGGCTCAAAGCCAAGCACTGGAGGCAGAAAACCCACCACAAGCAATTTGAAAACCAAGGTTGCTGAAAAGAGAAACACTACAAATGCATCATCTTTGAAGGATGCTGATGGTGCATGGGCTGCATGCCCATCCAATGGGTATGACAGCGATGGGGACACCATTCCCAGTCTCTCTGATATCAAGGACTCTGACTGTGACAGCTTGGATGACTGGTTCTCCAAGGTTGATGAGGATGAGGAGCCCTCTGTTGCTACACCTAGCCCCAGTGATGGCACTGATGTGCTTGCTTTAGCTGTCATTGAGCCTGTCAATGACAATCCAATCATTGAACTCTATGACTCTGGTTCTACCCACCATTTATCCCCATATTGCAATCACTTCATATCCTTTTGCCCTACCCTACCACAAAGCTTTGATGCTGCAAACCAGCAGTCTTTTGATGCAACTGGAATTGGTGAAATGCTTATAGGAATCCTGAATAGTGTGGATATGTCTATGGTCCATTTGAATAACATCCTCTATGCTTCTGCCATCAGATACACCTTGGTCTCAATCAGCCAGATCAACAATGCAGGATGTACTGCCTCATTTGGTGGCAGACACTGTACCATTACTGATAGCAGAGGGACTGTGCTTGGGACTATCCCAAAGTTGCCGAAGGGCCTATATTGGGTTGAGCACAACATGTTGGCTGGATCTGTCAATTTAGCTGAGCAGAGACTCATGGTTATGGAACTGTACTGTTGCATGGGCCATATTGGCATGGATGCAGCACATCATCTGGTTGTTGCAAGTATGCTGTATCATACATTGGAAGGTCTGACTACATACCTGGTGTAATGTCCAGGGAGGATCTTATGTGGGTGAGGTAAGGGATATTGAAAGAGAATCAATTAGAACTCAGCTACCCTGAGTACATACTTATATACATAATGTATGTGAACTCAATCTATACATAGCATACAGTATTCATTCAACACTCCCCCTTGCTTAGTCATCAGTTAGATGTGCAAGCATACATAGGGTAAAGTACTTTTAAGTGGAGTAAAACTCCAGACCAAGCTGCAAACAGAATTCATCGAACTTGACTCATCCAAGGTTCTTAGTGAACATATTTGCAGGATTGTCAGTCCCAGGGATATAGAATAGTTTGATCAACTTATGGGTCATGACTGCATTGCATATGAAATGGTATTTCACATGGATGTGCTTGTTATGCTTTTCAGTCACAGGGTTTTGCACAATGAATAGGCTACCCTGATTGTTGCCACAGATGGGGATAGGTCTTAGCTTATAGCCAAGTTCACCCATCATCTCATGTATCCACACACATTGCTGAGAGCAATTGCTCAAGGCCATATATTCTGCTTCAGTGGAAGAGACAGTGGTGGTTTTTTGTAAGTGTGAATTCCACAAAAACACACCATCAGCCAATTTGAGATAAAAGTTGGTTTGAGAGTGTGCAGTATTAACATCCTGTACCCAATCTGAATCTGTACAGGCAATTAAGCCTTTTCTGCCAGCACCATTGTAAATAAGTGTGTAGTTGTGAGTGCCAATGAGATAATGGCAGATATACAGGGCCTGATCTAGGTGCTCCTGAGATGGATTGGCTGACATGTGTGCCAGTTGGGTAACAGCATATGCTATGTCTGGATGGGTGCCAATCATTAGATACAGCAATGATCCAATCATGGTCTGAAAACATGTCCATAATTCATGTTGGACCAGTTTATCATTCTTCACTGGGTAATAACTCTGTGGGAGAGGAGTGGGTGCAGATTTGGCATTTGACATGCCACATTGTTCAAGCACCTTGTCAAGGTAGTCTTTTTGGTTGATCCAGAAAATATGACCTTCTCGACAGATGTTCATTTAGAGGAATTCAGATGATTCTCCAAGATCGCGACATTCCCACTTCTTCATGAATGCAGCCTTAATCTTGTCTATGAAAGATTTTTTGAGGCCACAGAAGGGGGCATCATCAACATAAACTACCACAAGTATGACATTTTGGCCATTGCAGTATATAAAAAGTCTAGCATCAGTTTTTAATTGTTTGAAACCAAGTTCCATGGACTTATCAAGTGCTTTCCACCAGGCTAAGCAGGCTTGCTTGAGTCCATAAAGTGTGTGCATGAGGTGGAGGACTTTTCCTTTTGCATTGGGAAGCATGAACCCTTCAGGAAATTCCATATAGATTTCCTCATCCAGTTTACTGTAAAGGTATGCAGAGTGTATGTCAAGCCCTGTTATGTACCATCCTTCCAGGACTAAGAGGGTGAATATACATCACATGGTCTCAAAACATACAACTGGGGAGAAGACTTGGTCAAAGTCCAGCCCTTCAACCTGTGAGAAGCCTTTGGCTACTAGGCAGGCTCTTTTATGACTGTCTGACTTTTGATCAAAAACCCAGTGATTTTTAATCACCTTTTGGTGTTGTGGGTGTGGAACTATTTCATAGACCTTTCAGTCTTTGAGCATTTGTAATTGATCTTCACAGGCTTTAAGCCAATCCTTTCACTCTTGCTCAGGGAGCCATAGGATATCACAAAACATCCATTCCTGCAAATTAGGGGATACCCCAAATGCAATATCATGCAAAAGTGCATGATTGCAAAGGAATGAGACCAATGCATCTCCCCCTTCCCATGTGAGATGGTCAACATCTTCCTCAGAGGTAGGAGATGGGGGGAGTCCACCAGGGACAGTGGGCAAATCCAGGATTGTGTCTGGTGCACAAGAGGGACCAGGTACCTCGCCAGTTAGTTCCTTCCAATGGGAACTGCTCTCAACATCCCTCAGTTGTTGAAGCAGATGGCACTGCTCACCAAAGATGTTTCCTGGGCATGTCAGTGGATTGCAAAGGCGTTCGCTCTGCTGGAGTGGAGGCAGGCCAACAGGAGGTGGGCAATGTGAGGGCAGAGTAACTGGAGGTATTGGAACCAGGCTAGGGGTTCTTGTGCATGGGGGTTCAGACTCATTGGACTCATCAAAGGATAACTTGGATGAAGACAAAATGGCTGCAAGTGACTCAGAGTCTGTAGATGTGGCCCTACAACAGTTGTGAGAGTGGCCTGGGGTCACAACTAGCTCATCATCTGAAAATGCGGCTGTGTCAGGGGCCACAACTGACTCATTATTGCTAGTTGCAGTAACTTTAGGCTTACAATGGGGAGTGGCAGGGGCCACATCTTGCACATCTGCTGGTGTTGTGGGTTTTTGAGGGTTTAATCCCTCATGCTCATGAGGAGCCACAGGTGGTCCAGAGTGTGGGTGGTGAGGACATGAGTGTTTGCATTGAGGAAACAGTGTTTCATCAAAGATCACATGCACAGAGGTACAGACAGAATTGTCTGGGTGCATAAATAGATAATTTGAATCACTACCAGATGCAACACCCAGGTAGATCATTAACTGTGATTTGGGTTGCAGTTTACTATCACAGTGTTCAGCTAGAATGTGCACATAGGCACCACACCCAAACACCTGTAAATGGGAGATAGATGGTTTCTCCCCCTTAAGCAGTATATAGGGGGTTTCCCATTTAAGGCAGACTTGAGGAGTCCTGTTGTAAATATGGGTTGTGTGAAGCAGAGCCCATTCCCAATAGGAGGGAGGTAGGCAAGCCTGTAAGTGCATTGCCTGAGCCTTGTCCATTAATGTACAGATTAGGCATTCTGCGCACCCATTCTGCTGATGTGCATAAGGGGCAGACTGTTGGATGTTAACTCCATTGTCCTTTAGGAATTCAGTAAATGCTTTGGAGATATACTCTCCACCTGCATCTGAGCACCAGTGCTTAATTGTGGCATTATACTGATTTTGGACTAGAGCAAACCATTGCTTGGTTGTGTGGAGTGTTTGATCCTTGGACTGTATTAAGGTGGTCCAGGCCATAGAGGTGTAATCATCATAAAAGATGACTGCATACTTGTATTTACTGTACAACTGCACTTCAAAGGACTTTAAGTCCAAGTGGATTAACTCAAAGGGAGCAGTTGCCCACATCTTGCTAAGAGGAAAGGGACAATTCAGCTGCTTGCCAAGCTGACAACCATGACAGATGCCAGTTTTGGAAGGGATCTTCATGTCAGGAAAATCCTTGACATGCTTCTTGGCATGCCTGATGACATCAGGGGATGAATGTCCAAGACATTGGTACATGAGTTTATATTTGATCTCAGCAGCAAGTGATGACATGCTTGAAGGCACATCATCAGGGAAGATTGGTTTGGCTCGAAGCCAATACATGGTATTTCCACCATGACTGTGGAATTCAAGGTAAGCCTCTTTAAAGCATTGATCCCAGATAGTGAGGTATCCAGGTCTGGCATGAAGTGTGAGGCAACAGTTCTGCAGAAGTGTACCCATCAACACAAGTTGAACAGTACATAAAGGCATGTGCAAAACAGGTGATAGACAGGCAATATGATTACCATACCATAGTAAAACAGTGCCTCCACCAATAATAGGTGATCAGCCATTTGCTGTGGAAGCCCACTGAGGTTGGTTGAATTTTTGGTATTCAACAAAGTCTGCTGAATTGAGTAACCACATATTGGATGGAACCTTATGTGAATGTGCTCTCTCCTTTCCTTTATTGTTCTTGCTACATGAATCACACAATGTGAATTTGCAAGTAGCAGATTCATTAGAACTATCTACTACAGGAAACATGTATATATGATTTACTTGAGGTGGAGTTAACCACACATCAGTACCTGATGTAGAAGGGAATGGATTGATGCACTGCGATGTGGACTCCATGAAGAAGCCCTCAATGTATTCATCATAAGCATCATTGCCCAGACTTACAGTGTCTTTCTTGTTGATCTCCATCAAGCTGGTGGTGCCAGCAAGTGGGATGTTGCTGATCTGCTCAGAGAGCAGGGCAGACAGACAATCAGAGAGGGTTTACTCTGTACGATTTCACTTGGAGCAGTGGGATGCAACCAGTTTGAGGTTGTGTAAAGTAGAGGAGGTCACAAGGACCTCAAGGTGTTGTGTGAGTGAGATGCTTTCCTGTGTTAGAGGAAAGGCAGGTGGACCATAGTGGGCAGTGCTGGGTGTATGTGCTTGTCTGTGTGGGTCAGGGATAGGCAATATGAATGAGGTGGCAGTGGGAGTGATGGAGGTAGTGGAGGCAAAGGCAAAGGAAGCAGAGGCTTGAGCAGCCTCAGCTTGTTTCTTCTCCTTTTTGGTCTTCTTCTTCTCCTTATGCTTATCATTGCTCTGTTCAGAGCAGCTTCCTTCACAGTGCTGCTTCTTCTGATTATTCCCCTGATCAGAGGAACCACCTTGGTTCAACTGCTGCTGCTGGGAGAATTTGGGTTCCCCCTGTTGCTGTTTGACAGCACTAACTTTGTTGGCCTGTTGAGGCCTCTTGTCTTGAGCAGGATGACATTGGGCATACATTTGCCATGACACTTGCACTTGGCAGGATATCTTCTTGACAGTGGGAACCATCTTGGTGATGTTACCTAACATATCAGTTTCTGGTTGCATGCTGGCAATGGCTGCTGTGACATGGTCAGCATATTTTGGGATCTTGGAGATCATGATCATCAACTGAATTTTTGCATCAATTGGATAACCAAAATTGGAGAGATGGGAGAAAAGCATATCCAATTTGGAAAATGCTGTGACAGGCGAGTTGTTGTCAGGGATGATAAGGCCCATAAGAGCCTTGAACTCAGTGATGGCAGATGAGATGGTGGGGTGATCAAAGTGCTTTTCAAGGTCCTTAAGAATGGCCTCTGCATCTTGACTAAAGTCAATGCCATATTCATGAACATGACATTCAAAGGTGAGAGCAATAGCTCCAGTGGCTTTGTCATCATCTTGGTCCCAATCCTCCTGTTTTTCCTTGGCCCTTCTGATTTTGTCAGGTATGGGAGTATAGCCAGGGGCGGTGATGTTTCCACCTGAGTCCTTAATGTCAGCAGTGGTGACCAGTATCTCTGAATGTTCTTTCATAATCCTGAAGTAAATTCTGATGGATCTGAGATAGTTGACCATGTGAGAATGCCAGGTTTGGTCGTTGTTACCATTAAGTTTGGGAATCATGCTGAGGATGGTGGAAGATATGGTGAGATCTGGTGTAAGAATAAATGTCAGCTTTAGTAACCTTACAAGGCCACAATTCAACAAATATGTGAAATGTGGTAGAATTTGGGTAAGAGAGTGGAACAAGCCACATTGCTGAATGTTCAGAGCTTGTCAGCCAGAAGGACATAGACTCCCCTTGCCAAAGCACTGAGAGCAGTTGCATCAGGCTGAGTTAACAGCCCAATGTGCTCAGTGGAATAAACTGTACAGAGCAGCTCTGATGTTCACCCATGGGAGTGGAACTTAATCCACATCGTGCATGATCCAGGTAGTTGCCAGAGCAGTAGGGTGGAAATGAATCTGCACACAAGCCTGCTTGGGGCTCATAACCTGTTGCAAGTATGCTGTATCATACATCAGAAGGTCTGACTACATACCTGGTGTAATGTCTGGGGAGGATCTTATGTGGGTGAGGTAAGGGATATTGAAAGAGAATTGATTAGAACTCAGCTACCCTGAGTATGTACTTATATACATAATGTGTGTGAACTCTATCTATACATAGCATACAGTATTCATTCAACACTGGTTACCAAGGGGTTTGTCACAGGAATAAATCTCATGCAATCTAGCAGCAAAGATGACCCCTCTTGTATGTCTTGCATTGTGGCCAAGGTGAAGTGTCACCCAGTCCCAAAGGAACGTGAGGGTAACTGGGCCACTGCCTATGGTGGTGAAATACATGCCAAAGTTTGGGGACCTGCCCCTGTAGCATCACTTGGTGGTCAGTGGTACTATGTGTCATTTACTGATGACAAAACCTGTGAAACATGGTTATACCTACTTTGTGCCAAATAAGAGACCTTTGAATGTTATTGTAACTTCAAGGCTTGGGTGGCAAAGCACTGACCTGCATTGATCAAATGCCTACATACAGATCATGGAGGGGAGTTCATGAATGACAAATTCACCCAGCACCTCAAATCCAGTGGTACTGAATGAAAACTCACTGTACATGACATGCCACAGCAAAATGGCATAGCTGAATGCCTGAACAGTATCCTTGTCACAAAGATCTGTGTGATGCTTCATGATGTGAAGCTCCCCCAATATTTGTGGGGGGAGGCTCTCTCTCATGCCATGTGGTTGAAGAACTGCACCTCAACAAAGGCACTCAATGGCAGGACACCATTTGAGGCCATTTCAGGTCAGCCACCTGATCTTGTGGCTGTGCAGCCATGGGGTTGCCATGTTTGGGTTTGCACAGAGAATGTATCAAAGCTAGCAAGCCAGGTCAATGAGGGTTGCTGGATGGGTTTTGACTCACAGAGTAAGGGCCACCAGGTGTTTTGGCCAGCAAAGCACATGGTTACCATTGAGCAGAATATCTGTTTTGAGCACAGAGGCACTGAGATCATTGTTGGTGATGTTAGCAAGCTGGAGGGGGGGTGTAACAGTCCCTTGCCACCACCTCTTGCAGATGCTGCACCCATGGATGACTTAGCTGTTTCAAATCCACCTGAACCAACCACAGAACCACCTACCTGCCATTCCTCTCACACACTGAAGCCAAGCACATATGTATGGGATATTCTCGCCAGTCTTGGCTCTGCAACTGGACAGCACCAATCCCCAGCACTACCCACTGGTATACCCACTCCACTGCCTGCCCAACTTGAAACTGACAAGACTGAACTGAACATGGCTGCATTGGCAGCCACTGTAGCTGAGGTTGAGGGTTTGGAGCCATGAAGCATCAATGAGGCATGGAAATGCCTGGATTGGCCAAAATGGGATGTGGTAATCCACAAGGAACTTGATCACCTCAAGGCAGCTGGAACATGGACTGTTGTCAATAAACCAGATGGAGTAAATGTGGTAGGCAGCAAGTGGGTGTTTAAGGTTAAGAAAAACATGGATGGACAGGTCAAATGCTACAAAGCATGACTGGTTGCACAAGGGTTCACACAGGTTCTGGGAGTTGACTATTTTGACATGTTCACACCCATCACAAAGCTTGCATCAATCTGCACAGTTCTCTTGACTGCCACCATGAATGACTGGGAGATACAGCAGCCCAATGTTAAGAGCATGTACCTCAATGGTGAGCTGGATTCGGCTGAGAACATTTACATGCAACAGCCCCCAGGATATGCGATCCAAGGACAAGAACACTGTGTTCTCCATCTCATCAAGTTGCTCTATGGCCTCAAGCAGAGTGGGCATTGTTGGTATGAGAAACTGCTAGAGATCCTCACATCAAATGGTCTCACCTGATGTGAATCTGACCACACCATATTCTTCTGCTGTGAAGGGGAACACCTTATTGTCATCACTGTACATGTCAATGACATGCTACTTGCATCAAATAGTCTTGCTCTCTTTTTCCACAAAGTCTACACCCAGTTTGGCCTCTATGACAAAATCATCTCCAATCATGGTCCCCAATTCACCTCCTCTTTTGCAAAAGAACTTGAATGACTCCTTGGATACAACCTCTCCCTCTCCACCACATACCACCTTCAATCTGATGGAGAAACTGAATGGGTAAACCAGGAAATAGAAACCTACCTTTGGATCTTCTGTGGCAACTCCCCCTACACATAGGCCAATCTCATCTCCCATGCCAAATTCACACACAATCACCATCCCCACTCTGTCACCAACAAATCCCCATTCTTTCTCATGATGGGCTTTGAACCCCACCCCCTCCCCACCATCATTGCTGAAACCAACCTCCCTGCAGTTGAAGAATGACTTAAACTCCTCTCTGCAGCTCAAGATGAAGCCCTGGCAGCACATGAACTTGCTAGACAAGTTATGAAATCCCATTTCCATGGAAAGTTCACTCCCTTTCATAAAGGTGATGAGGCTTGGCTAGAAGCCCAAAATCTAAAATGTCTTATCTCCCATCTGAAGTTCGCCCCCAAGTGAAAAGGGCCATTTACCATTACTCAGGTCCTTCCCCCCCTTACTTACAAACTTCACCTCCCACCCACATGGAAAATACACCCAGTCTTCCATGCCTCCCTGTTATTGCCCTATCATGAAAACAATGTACACAGACCAAACTTCCCCTCCCCTCCACCTGACCTTATCAATGGAGAAGAGGAATACAAAATGGAAAGGATTATCTGACACCATGGAACCCCAAACAGCAGAAAATTCCTAGTCTGATGGAAGGGATACTTGGCTGAAAAAGACTCATTGCTACCTGAATTGGAGTTTAACCATGCAAAGGAAATTCTCTCTGATTATAAAACCCTTCACCCTCACATCTTCCCTTCCCCATCACCCACATTGTCCATGAAATCCAAACATGTCCACTCCCATTAGATCCCCCTCCCCCACTGTAGCCACCACCGGTTGGACCACCCCCCTGCTCTACCATATTCAAGGTCTTGACTCAACTAATTACAATCCGGATATCCCCCAACCTACTTCTCCCCCTCTATGCCTTCTCACTCTTGACCCCAATCCAGTTGTCTCTGTTGAATTACCACTTTATGCTCAGTGCATCCGTCCTGACAATTTCCCCATTACCAAACAATTCTCCTTGATGCTCCTTCTTGAAACCCCCCTTCTTATTACCCCCCTTCACACCCACTTAGAACCTTTCTCCCCTCTTGATACTTTACTCCTTCTTTTTCAAGAGATCCATAGCCTCTACCCCCTTGCCAACCAGATGTCTGACTACCCCATGGAACACATCACTGCCCTCCATGAAACCTGCACCAAGCTGACCAACCTTGTCCTTTCTGTCATGCACCAATTGGAAATGGACAAGCTGGCCAAGGACATTCTACATTACACCTGAGAGCTTGATGAATGCCACCATTTATGCCAAAACCTGTCCCCAGAAGCCTCTAAGGAACCCCTTACCCTCAAGGAATTAGCCATTATGGAATGAGCTGAAGTTAGTTGGGAAGGACAGCATAATGTACCCCTCTCCCCTGATCATTACCTCTATAGCCAGGCATGCTTCCATTGCCACCAACTCTCACACACCTGTATCAACTGCCCATACTATATCTGCCCACATTGCACTCGACACCACCCTGGCCACACCCAACATTGCTGCCCTCGTCACCCTTGTCCACATACCCTCAACCCAGTGGGTTTCTCTTCCTCCTCTTCGACTTCCTCAACACACTCTAGGTGTTCTGGCTTCACTCCCCCATCCCCACCTCAGCCTCTCATTGAACGACTCTCTGATTCCCCATCCTCTGGCTCAAACATGACTCCCAGACAAGTTCCCCCCCCATCGTATCACCATCATCAACCCCTTCATCCTCATCACTGTCATCATCACCCTTCTCCTGATCCAGAACTTGCTGACCTAGACCTGAATGACAATGACCCAGGATATGATGACTCAGCATATGCCAACATGACTGGTTCCCCTGGTGGAGACAGGTGCATGGATCTCTAATTCTTTTCTTTGATTTGTCTCTCATCACAACTTTGAATGTACTCCAGGGGTAATGTTACAATTCACTTCTGTGTACAATAGGCCAGCCCAACCCAGTATCTTTTTCCTTCTTTAAAGTGCTCTAGAACATGCAACGTGTTCATTTATTTCCATTCTCTATTCTTGTTATCTCTGCTTCCACTTCTCATGAAAGATTCTATCTTCGTTTACTTAGTAACAAACCTTCCATAACCTTCCATTAGTTTCCATTCCCTACTGTACTTAAGCCATCATTATGCTCAATGTATCTTCAGCTTAGTCCTGCTCAATCTTACCTTGATCTCCTTTGACATCCTTCAAATTCTTTTGTCAACTTCATCATCAGACGACCTCTTTGAATCTCTTTGAACCCCCTTCATCAGCTTCATTGTCAGACAACCTCCTTGAATCTCTTTGAACCCCTTCGTTGGCTTCATCATTGGACAAATCCTTCAAATCCCATTGACCTCTAATGTTGACTGAACCCTCAACCTTCTGGCAAGCCTCTTTGCCCACTTATCATTGAACTCTTGACTTCATTGTTAGTTCTTTGAGCCTACGCTCATTCCTACCTGGGCCAAGCGTAACACATGGACTCTATGCAAAACTGGAGAAGTGTGAGTTCCACTCCACTTCCATTGAATACCTGGGTTTTCAGCTCTCCACTGATGGGCTGTCCATGTCTGCAGAAAAGGTTAAGACCATCTCTGATTGGTGTTATGCTTGGTCTGGGTAGGAATGAGCGTAGGCTCAAAGAACTAACAATAGGGTCAAAGGTTCAAAGATATCCGGACAAGAGGGCTTGCCAGAAGGTCAAGGGTTCAGTCATCATTTAGACGTCAACGAGGTTCAAAGGGGATTGTCCAACTGTGAAGTTGACAGAGGAGTTCAGAGATTTGAGGAGATCAAGTCAAGGGTTCAGTTGTCATTTAGATGTTGACAAGGTTTGAAGGGGATTGTCCAACTGTGAAGTCAACGGAGGAGTTCAGGGTAAGATTGAGCAGGACTAAGCTGAAGATACATCAAGTAGAACAATGGCTTAAGTACTGCAAGGAATGGAATTTAACAGAAGGTCATGGAAGGTTAGTTACTAAGCAATCAAAGATAGAACCTTCCACAAGAAATAGAAGCACAGATAACAAGAATAGAAAATGGAAATGAAAGGTGTGTGACAAACACATTGCATGTTCTAGAACACTCTAAAGAAGGTAAAAAGGTACCAGGTCAGGCTGGTCTATCATATCAATGAAAAAGAAGTGAATTGTAACATTACCCCTGGAGTACATTTGAAGTCACAACAAAGAATAAATCCAAAAGAAAGAATCAGAAATCCATACATCTATCTCCACCAGGGGAACCAGTCATGTTGGCATATGCTGAGTTGTCATATCCCAGATCGTTGTTGTTCAAGTCTAAGTCAGCAAGTTCAGGAGAGGGAGAGGGGCAATGATGATGGTGATGAGGACAGGGGGGTTGATGACAATGATAGGATGGAGGAGGAACCTGCCTAGGAGCTGAATTGGAGCCGGAGGACAGGGGATTGGAGAGCCATTTGACAAGAGGTTGGGATGGGGGTGGAGGTGTGAAACCAGAATGCCTAGAGCATGTGGAGGAAGCTGAAGAGGAGGAAGAGGAATTTATGGGGTTGAGGGTACATGGATGAGGATGATGGGGACAGCAATGTTGGGTGTGACCAGGGCAGTGACGAGCACAGTGTGGGCAGACATAGTATGGACAATTGATGTGGATGTGAGAGGGTTGGTGGCAATGGAAACATGCCCGGCTGTAGAGGTAGTGGTCGGGGGAAAGAGGTATGTTACATTGTCCTTCCCAACTAACTTCTGCTCATTCCATGATGGCTAGTTCCTCGAGAGTGAGAGGTTCTTCAGAGGCTTCTGGGGATGGGTTCTGGTGGAGGCAGTGATGTTCATCAAGTTCTCAGGTAAAGTGTAGAACATCCTTGGCTAGCTTGTCCATCTCCAGTTGGTGCATGATGGAAAGGATGAGGTTGGTCAGCTCAGTATGGGTTTTGTGGAGGGCAGCAATGTGTTCTGTGAGGTAATCTGACATCTGGTTGGCAAGGGGATAGAGACTATGGATTTCTTGGAAAAGGAGGAAGAGGGTATCAAGGGGGGAGAAGGGTTCTAAATGGGCACGAAGGGGAGTGATAAGATGGGGGGTTTCAAGAAGAAGCATTAAAGAGGATTGTTCAGTGATAGGAAAGGCATCGGAATGGATGCGCTGGGCATAGAGGGGTAGTTCAACAGAGACCACTGGGTTCAGGTCAAGAGCAGGGAGACATAGAGGGGGAGATGCAGGTCAGGGAATGCCCAGGTTGTAATTAGTGGAGTTGAGGCCTTGAATACAATAGAGCAAGGGGGTGGTCCAGCCAGTGGTAGCCATTGTGGGGGAGGGAGATCTAGTGGGAGCGGACATGTTTGGGTTTTGTGGATGATGTGGGGGATGAGGGGGAAAAGACGTGAGGGTGAAGGGTTTTATAATCGGATAGGATTTCCTTGGCATGGTTGAACTCCAATTCAGGTAGCCAGGAGTCTTCTTTGGCTGAGTATCCTTTCCATCAGACTAGGAATTTTCAGTTATTTGGGGTTCCATGGTGTCAGATGATTTTTTCCATTTCATACTCCTCTTCTCTGTTGATAAGGTCAGGTGGAGGAGAAGGGAAGTTTGGCCCATGTATGTCATTTTCATGATAGGGTGATAACAGGGAGGTGTGGAAGCCTGGGTGTATTTTCCATGTGTGTGGGAGATGGAGTTTATAGGTAAGGGGGGAAAGGACCTGGGTAACAGTAAATGGGCCTTCTCACTTGGGAGTGAACTTTGGATGGGAGATAAGGTGTTTCAGATTTTGGGCTTCTAGCCAAACCTTGTCGCCTTTATGGAAGGAAGTGAATTTTCCATGGAAACAGGATTTCATAACTTGTCTGGCAAGTTCATGGGCCATCAGGGCTTCATCTCTAGCTGTGGAGAGGAGTTTGAGTCATTCTTCAACTGCAGGGAGGTTGGTTTCAGCAATGATGGTGGGGAGGGGGCAAGGTTCAAATCCCATCATGAGGAAGAATGGGGATTTGTTGGTGACAGAGTGGGGGTGGTGATTGTGTGCGAACTCGGTGTGGGAGATGAGGTCAGACCATGTAGAAGGGGAATTGCCACAGAAGATCCAAAGATAGGTTTCTATTTCTTGATTTACCCATTCAGTTTCTCTGTCGGATTGAGGGTGGTATGTGGTGGAGAGGGAGAGGTTGTACCCAAGGAGTCATCCAAGTTCTTTCACAAAAGAGGAGGCAAACTGGGGTCCATGATCTGAGATGATCTTGTCATAGAGGCCAAACCAGGTGTAGACTTTGTGGAAAAAGAGGGAGGCAATTCCTTTGGCGGAGACGGATTTCTTGGTAGGGCAGAGAATCACCCCCTTAGTAAGCCCATGGTCAACCACAACCATAAGACTGTCAAAGCCTGAGGAAACAGGGAGGTCAGTAATCTGGTGCTGCGAGGGAGGTACCAGGGATGTGGGTCAGGCAGAGGTTGAAGTCTGAGATGTTGAGTAACCAACAAGCCTGTTGTTGGTTGAGTTTTTGAGGTTGGCAGAAGTATGTAAGGTTTTTGTGATCAGTGAAGACTTCGACAGGGAAGGGAGATCCTTGGAGGTAGTGATGCCAGGCTTTGAGACCATGAATGATGGCGAGGAGTTCTCTATCATAGATATCATAGTTGTGTTCAGTGGAGGAGAAGGATTGTGAGAGGTAAGAGCATGGATGCCAATCACTGTTAGTGTCAGTTTGGAGAAGGACTCCACCAGAGGCATATTTGGAGGCATCAGTAGCGATGGCAAAGGGGTGGGCAGGGTCTGGGAGATGGAGGATTGGGCAATCAAGGAATAATTGTTTGAGTTTGTCAAAGGATTGTTGGCAACTGGGAGACCAGTCCCAGGGTTGGTTCTTCTTCATGAGGTCAAGGAGGGGGCATGCAATGTTGGAGTAATTGGGGATGAACCATCAGTAGAAATTGGCAAATCCTAAGAAGGAGTGGACATCTTTGACTTTGGCAGGGGTTGGCCATTCATGAATGCCATCTAGTTTCACTGGGTCCATGGCGAGTTCATTGGGGCAAACAATCATGCCAAGGTATTCAACCTCATTGGTAGCGAACTTGCATTTGTCGAGTTTAAGGTGGAGGTCTGACTTGGTCATGCGTTGGAGTGCTCATTTAGTTCATTCTTCATGGGTTTTGGCATCAGGAGAGAAGATGAGGAGATTGTCCATGTAAATGACTAGCCATCCTTCTGTGATCATATCACAGAAGGAATTGTTCATGAAACATTGGAAGGTGGCAGGGGAGTTACAAAGACCAAAGAACATGACCATTGGTTCAAATAGTCCTTTGTGGGTGATGAATGCTGCTTTCCATTGATGATCATCTTTGATACAGACATTGTTGTATCCCCAGTGGACATCGAATTTGGTAAAGGTTTTGGCACCTTTGAGTTTATTGACAAGGTTGGATATAAGGGGAAGTGGGTAGGTGTCATGGATGGTATGTTCATTGACATAGCAGTAGTCTTGGCAGGGTTGAAGGCCACTGTCTTTCTTTTTAACAAAGAAAAAGGGGGCAGCTTGAGGGGAGTTGGATGGACAAATCTTTCCTGCCTTGAGGTTTTCATCAAGGAAGGCTTCTGTAGCGGCTTTCTTGTCAGGGAAGAGGGGGTAGAGTTTGGCGATTTTTGGGGTGAAGGAGTTATCAAGGTTGATTTCATGGTCATAGGGTTGGCTGGGGGGAATGTGGTCAGTTGCTTCTTTTGAGAAGACTGAGGAAAAGGCAGAGTATTCAGGTGGGAGAGTTGCCTTTGGTTTGGCCTTTTCAGCAGCCATAGCTAGCTCTGTGGATGTCGTGAGTTTGCCAATGGTGGCTGAGGGAATGAAGCAGGATCCACAATGCATGATTCAATTGATGATTCAGTTGTTGTTGGCTTGTAGGAGGTATTGGACTTCAGTTTCCTTTTTCATGTAGTCATAGAGGTGTCCATCCCAGATGGAGTTGACTTGTACATGTTGAGGTGGGTGAGCAGTTGGTGTTTGGGGGGTGGGGGTCAGTTTGGCACAGTTGTAATATAACTCCTTGGATTGGTCAGAGTCGAGGGGAATGGATAGCTCTCACTTGATCCAGTCGATGGTGGGGTTAGCTTGTTTAAGCCAGGGAAATCCAAGGATTACATTTTCTTTTCCACAGTTGAGGATGTAGAATGTGATGCAATGCATGAGTTGTCTGATGTGGACATAGAGTGTGGTGGAGAAACAGATAAGACTGTTTTTGTTTGAGGATTGGTCAACATTCTTGATGGTGATGGGAGAGGGGAGTTGTTCTTTTGGGAGACAATGTTTTTGAACAAAGTCCCAGTTGATGCAAGAGATTTGCACTCCAGAGTCAATGAGAGCGCGAGTTCCAATGGCTTTTAGGTGTGATGGTTCAACAATTTCAATGGGGATTTGCATGGATTGTTTGGTAATCAACGATACAAGTACAGGAGCACACATAAGAGAGCCTTGCATTGGGGAAGGTCTCCATTTTAAAAATCCTTGTTGGGTGAAACAAAGGAGATTCTTGCTATGGTTTCTTCTTCATCATCATCCTCGACTTCTACTAGTCTTGAGACTTCTTCAACCCTTCTAACCTTCTTTTCTCCGGTTTTGTTCGACTGGGAAGGGAAGTGGGGGCAGTCGCCTGAGAGATGTCCAGGTTTTTGGCAATGGAAACAGAGTCCTTTGGCAATACAGCATTTTCGTTCTTCAGGGGTCATCTTAGATACTTTGATAGCATCAAAGTCCATGGTGTCAGGGTCTTTCTGGGGGCGGGAGGAGGAGGAGGAGAATGAGTGGTAGGGGAGGTTGGTCTTGCCTCATTTCGCCATGTCATCAGCTCTTCCCCATTGGGTGAGGAAGTGGGTGGCTTTGGCATACCATTTGTTGATTTTGGTGGGGATGGTGTCCATAAACATGATGTGGTGCATGAGTTTGACATAGATGCTGGTGGAGAAGTATCCAATGAGGACATTTTGATCAGTGATTCCACTGATCTGGATGTGGTTTCAGAATTCAGAGATGTACTTGGTGAGGTTGGAGAGAGAGGGCTTTCCTTCCATCTTGGTGGAGGAGAGCCAGGTGATGGAGAGGGTGGTGGTGTCCTTGTGTTCAAAGGTGGTGTTGAACTACATTATGAAGTCTGCATAGGTTCCAAAGCCTTTGTTTGCATTGAGAGCAGTCTTTTGGAAAGAGGAGGCCCAAGTAAGGGCAGCTCCTTTGGTCATATATGAGAGGGCGAAGGTGATTTTCTTGGTGTCAGTGGTATAGACCTCTTCATTGATAAGGAGGTAGGTTTGGACAGAGTCCAACCAGATCGTAGCTTTGGCATAGTCACCATCAAAGTATTCAGGGGTACCAATGTGAAGTTCAACTGGTTTCGATGTCATGGTGGAGTGAGGTGGTCATGGGGGGAGGAAGGGGGGAAGTGGGTGTAAGGGGACGAACTGATGAGGGGGAATGGGGGTAGAGGGTTGGGGGGGGAGGAGGAGAGGTCTGGTTATGGTGGGGGTGGAGAGAGGTGGCATTGGTTCCCTGAGAGAGACGTCTGTGGCAGGGACAAAGGTTTCTTCATGAGACTCAAGGGGAATGTTGAAGTCCTCATTAGAGTGTTCAGTGGAGGGGGGAGATTCTGAGGGAACTTGGTAAGAGCATCGTAGTGCCCTTTCAAGGGCTCTTGGTGTTCAAGGGGAGGAAATGGTGGGAAGCTACAGCAATGGTAGTCCAAAAGAGGAGCTTAGTCCTTTTGTTATGCTTGGTCCAGGTAGGAATGAGCATAGGCTCAAAGAACTAACAATGGGGTCAAAGGTTCAAAGATATCTGGACAAGAGGGCTTGCCAGAAGGTCAAGGGTTCAGTTGTTGTTTAGACATTGATGAGGTTTGAAGGGGATTGTCCAACTGTGAAGTTGACAGAGGAGTTCAGAGATTTGAGGAGATCAAGTCAAGGGTTTAGTTGTCATTTAGACATCGACAAGGTTTGAAGGGGATTGTCCAACTGTGAAGTCAACGGAGGAGTTCAAGGTAAGATTGAGCAGGACTAAGCTGAAGATACATCAAGTAGAACAATGGCTTAAGTACTGCAAGGAATGGAATTTAATAGAAGGTCATGGAAGGTTAGTTACTAAGCAATCGAAGATAGAACCTTCCACAAGAAATAGAAGCACAGATAACAAGAATAGAAAATGGAAATGAACGGTGTGCAACGAACACGTTGCATGTTCTAGAGCACTCTAAAGAAGGTAAAAAGGTACCAGGTTGGGCTGGTCTATCATATCAATGAAAAAGAAGTGAATCGTAATAATTGGCCTGAACCCTGCAAGGTAAAGGACATCCAGTTGTTCCTTGGCTTTGCCAACTTCTACTGTTGTTTCATCCACAACTACTCCAATATTGCTGTTCCCCTCACATGCATCACCTGCAAAGACACTCCTTGGAACTTCACTGATGACTGTCACTCTACTTTTGAGCACCTCAAGGCTACCCTCTCCTCTGCTCCAATCCTGACCCATTGGGTGCCCAACACTCCACTCACTGTGGAGACTGACACTTTGGACTACACTGTTGCCAGTATACTTTCCATCACCTGCACTGATGGCAAGCTCTGTCCTGTTGCTTTCTTCTCCCACATGCTCACCACTCTGGAGTTGAATTATGACACCCACAACAAGGAGTTATTGGCCATCTTTGAGGCCTTCCAACATTGGTGACATTACCTTGAGGGCTCCACCACTCCAGTCAATGTTGTCATGGACCACAAGAATCTTGAGTACTTTACTGCCTCAAAAGTCCTGACCCACTGCCAGGCCTGCTGGTCAGAGTTCCTCTGTCAATTCCACCTCATCATCCACTTTCACCCTGGACACCTTGGTGCAAAGTCCAATGCCCTTACCTGCCACTGGAATGTCTACCCTAAGGAGGGGGATAGGGACTATGCTTGCACCAGCCCACACAACTTTAAGCCTGTCTTTACCCAAGAACAGCTCATGTCCTCCCTTAGGGCTACCTGTCTCATCACCCCCACCATCTGTGCTGCACTCCTGGTTGACATGGACTCCCTCCACCAGGACATCCTGTCTGCTCTTCCATCCAACTTGGTAGCACAACATCACCTATCTGACCCCTTTGATCCCTGATGGTCAATTGACTCTGACAGATTCCTTCACCTCAATAGAAGAATCTACATTCTGGATGAAAACGACCTCTGCCTATAGGTACTCTGGTACAAACACAATCACCCTCTCATAGGCCACTTCAGTCAGAACCACACATTGGAGCTCATCTGCCAAGAATACACCTGGCCTGGACTCCATGTCTTCATCAAAGAATACATGTCCTTGTGTATGGCATGTGCCCAAGCTAAGGTTTCCCAACACCACCCATACAGCCTGCTAAAACAACTTCCAATCCCCAAGCATCCATGGCATTCTATATCTATGGACTTCATAGAACACCTCCCCACCTCCAACAGCTACACCTCCATCCTTGTAGTCATTGATTGATTGTTGAAACAAGAAATCTTCATTCCAACCCATGATACCATCACCTCCCCTGACCTTGCAAAACTCTTCATCATGCACATCTTCTCAAAGCATGGAGTTCCCTCCCATGTCACCTCCAACTGCAGATCCAAGTTTGTATTGCATTTCTTCCACTCCCTTGACAAGGCCCTCAGAATGACACTTCACTTCACCTCCAGTTATCATCTGGAGGGCAATGGCCAAACCAAGCAGACCAACCAAACCCTAGAGCAATACATTCAGATCTACTGCAGTTACCAACAGGATGGCTGGTCAGACCTCCTGCCCCTTGCAGAATTTGCCTTCAATAATGCACTGAGTGCCACCACTGGCATCTCCCCCTTCTTTGTGAATAAAGGTTATCACCCTGACATCTCTGTCTCCTCTGGCCTCACTCTATCCTCCACTTGAGCCCAAGAATGCACCTCTGATCTCCATCAGTTACATGAGTTCCTACAGACTGAAATGTCATTAGTGCAACAGCAGTACCAAGGACCAGCTGATGCCCAGAGGTCATCCCCGCCAGAGGTCAAGATCAGTAACAAAGCCTTCATCAAGACCAAGTACTTCAGGACCATGCATCCTTCACAAAAATTCTCCAATAAGAACCTTGGGCCATTCAAAGTCATTGTGTGTGTTATGATCAGTGATACCCCCTATCTTTTTCTTTCCATGTTACATAATAATCTCTCTCAGTCTTCTTTCAATTCTATCGCTATGTGACATGGTAACATTGATATCCCTTTACATTCTAGACTTTACCATGTCTATTTACACTTACTATCTATTTTTACATAGAGATCTCTAATCCCATTCCTATACATTCCCTTCTGTACAACTTGCACTATTTATCATTCTTATTTTCTCATCATCACACATAGCCCCTGATTGCAGCACCTCTGCACAGTTTTGCATAGTGTTATACTTAGTGTCCACAGCCTCATGGCTGTTCCCTGACTCTTGGTGACTCAGTATGACTGACATCACTTAGTATAAATACTGGCCATTCATGTACAGTAACTCTATGAAATTCCTACTTTAGGTTTTCATCTTCACCATCAGTCCTCCTCTTAAGTCCTCCCTAAGCTTGGCCTTAGTGCCTCATCATCATCGTCCTTCACTCTTAGCCACCCAGAACCTCTGTGATCCTTCTGGGAGATCCTTGACATCATCTGACATAAGAACTGCCTTTGTCCACCAGAACACTTAGTCTTCATCTCTGGAGTCCCTGACTTACATCAGTATGTTATCCCCAGCCCCTGTCCTTGATCTAGGCAATTATCATTAGGTCTATGCTTGTCTCTATCCAGGGCAAGTGTAACAGTGTGCCCTGGTACTCACTCCTTCACCCTCCACCTACCTGATTCAATGCACTCCATGCATCTGGTATTCCATGTCTTGCAGCTGGAACCCTCCACCCCCAACACCATCCCCAACTGCACTCAACCTTCACCTTTGCCAATCAAGATAGACAGTGAATTGGAGTATGAGATCACAGAGATCCTAGATTCTAAGGTTGATTGTTGCCATTGGCAATGCCAACTCCTATACTATGTCAAGTGGGCCAGTTATGAGGGTACTGATGAAGAAACCTCCTGGCTACTAGCAATGGAACTGGACAATGCCGGTGAGCTGATTGAAGCATACCACCTCCACTATCCAACCAAGCCCAGACCTTACATCCCATAGAATTTCTTTTTATTCTTGTTCTGTTTTACTCTGACTCATCTGATCCATACTTTAGATTCCTTTGAAACAAGAGAAAAGAACAAATGAAAAATTTCAACTATATACTACTCTTGTGTCTGTGATGGAGGGGAGGTGCCTTGTTCCTCCACCTCCTCCACCATCCACTCCACCTCTGCCTCTTCCACTGTCTTCTCCATCTCCATCTCCACCTCCTTCTCCATCTCTTTCTCCATCTCTCTTTCCTTTCCTTTCCCTTCCTTCTCCTGCTCCCCCACCTCCTGTTCTCCTTCTTTCTCCTTCTTTTCCCCTGCCATCTCAACATCCTCCATCTTCCACTTCTCCCCATCTTTCAAGCTCCCTTGTTGGAACTCCCTCACCCTCTGCACCTCCTGTTCATACCTCCACCCTTCATAGGCAGCCAACCTGTTATGATTCTTTTCTTTTCACAAGTTATTTGTTGATATGATAGACCGGCCCAACCTGGTATCCTTACTTTCTTTAGAGTGCTCTAGAACATGCAATGTGTTCATCGCACACCTTTTATTTCTGCTCCCCTATTCTTGTTATCTATGCTTCTATTTCTCATGGAAGGTTCTATCTTTCTTCGCTTAGTAATAATTCTTCCATAACCTTCCATCGGTTTCTATTCTTTGCAGTACTTAAGCCATCGCTCTACTCGATGTATCCTTAGCTTAGTCCTGCTCAATTCTACCTTGACCTCCTTGAAACCTTCATTGACCTCATCATTGGACGATTACCCTTGAAACCTTTGTCGACCTCATCGTTGGATGATTACCCTTGAACCCTTCGTCGACTCTATCATCAGATGAATCTCTTGAACCTCTTTGTCGACTCTATCGTCAGATGACTTCCTTGTTATCTCCCTTGTCTGAATCCCTCGAACCTTTGACCCACTATTAGTTCTTTGAGCCTATGCTCATTCCTACCTGGACCAAGCGTAACAAAAGGACTAAGCTCCTCTTTTCAAGCTACCATCACTGTAGTCTCTCACCATTTCCTCCCCTCGAACACCAGGAGCCCTTGAATGGACACTATGATGCTCTTACCGAGTCCCCTCTGAATCCCCTGAGTTGTCAGACGACGAAACCTTCACCCCTGCCCCAGACGTTTCTCCTAAGGAACCAACTCCACCTCTCCCCACCCCCACTGTAACCAGACCTCTCCTCCTTCCTTCCCCATCCTCCACTCCCATTCCCCCTTGTCAGTTCATTCCCTCACACCCACTTCCCCCCTTCCTTCCTCCACAGCCACCCCACTCCACCATGACATCGAAACCAGTTGAACTTTGCATTGGTGCCCCTGAAAACTTTGATGGCAACTATTCCAAAGCCACAATCTGGTTGGACTCTGTCCAAACCTACCTCCTCGTCAACAAAGAAGTCTATACCACCAATGCCAAGAAGATTGCCTTCGCTCTCTCATATATGACTAAAGAAGCTGCCCTTACCTGGGCCTCCTCCTTCCAAAAAGCCACTCTCAGTGCAAACAAAGGCTTCAGTACTTATACAGGTTTGATCACCAAATCCAACACTGCCTTTGAACACAAAAACACTGTCGCCCTCTCCATCACCTGGCTCTCATCCACCAAAATGGAAGGAAAGCCCTCCCTCTCTGACCTCACCAAGTACATCTCCGAATTCCAGAACCATGTCCAGATCTGCGGGATCACTGACCA
>JBBPLE010000417.1:3158-17500 GCA_038089675.1 Boletales sp. KT-2023b | reverse complement strand
CAGACGGTAACGTGCCGGGTCCTTTGTGCACGCCCTCCCGTTGATGATGATCGAAATTGATGCATTAGTTGTCGATCCGTCAAGGATGTCTCTGTTGTGAGCGATGCATCTTCCTGCACGTCAGGCGTGTGTTCGGGCGCCCACGAGGTCCTGGGGACGACCCTCTACAGCGGTCCGTACCAGCCAAGTAAGTACTCGGACAATTAGAATCCGTGTCAAAGCTTTACTGTGACCGTGCCGTCGTCGTATAGCGGGACTGTGTGGCTCGGTGTGGAACTTTTTTTTCTCGTGGGGGTGTACTTGGTCGTCTCCTATCGCCATGGTGCCGATTTTAATCCAGTCATCGCAGAAGTTGAGTGTGGTGCTCCAGTTTATCGACATCACCCCAATGATTAAGCCAATAACAATTGATTTGACCTGAACACTCATTCGATTTGCTCTGCCTGTCTACTTTTCTTCATTACCCGGTTGCTTTTTCCCTTTACACGATCCTACTATTCCTTTCAACCCGTCGCGTGTCTGTCTATCAGGACTGTTAGTATTAGTCTGGTTAGGATTTCGTTCTGCAATTTTCGTACTCTTAGGTCACAATGTGTTTTGGAGGCCGCAGGAAATCTCAAATTCGAGGACATGCACTTGCACGAGGACGTTCGATAGTTAGTTGCTTCGACATGCCAGTGTACCACTCCTGAACGTCTCATTTTTGCACCGCCGTGACCATCATCTGACATATCCATTTTTTTTCGAGTCTGAAGCAATACGAAGCGTCATGGTACTTCCATCATTATTGGACGATTCTAAATAATATAACATGCATTTGCTGACTCGGTAAAGGAAAGATAATTATTTTGCCTGTAACATTGTTCAAATGTCCAAGAAACTCGGGGGTTGCGATCCGTCAGCGGCTGAGCCGGAAGGAGACTTCGCCGTGCTACTGGAACTCGATATGGCGCGATCATCAGACAATGGTCCAAATGTTTCGTGAAGAGAGCGAGGTAGGGGATGATCGCTCAAGAAGCGCCGAATAGTACGGCCCACCATCTCTGACGAAGGTCGATCTTCGGTTGCTGTCCAACATCGCTGAATGAACTCCCACTGATGTTCATCCGGGTACTGGGAGTCCGAGCGGCAGGGCCGCTGACCCCTGGACAGACGTAAAATGACAGTGGCATCTTCCTTGACCTCGCACCATGGTTGCTTGCCTGCCAGCGTCTACAAACGAGATAGATGAGAGAGGGTCTGTGTTTGCGTGTCCTTGACGTACCTGCATGGTGACGCATCCAAAGGAATAGATGTCACATCCGGTGATTGTTTGGTATGTCCCTGATGGTTCGAGAAGGAGTTCCGGCGAGGCCCATCGCACAGCACTTGGACGGCCTTCAACCTTCTTGAGGTAAGCCAATGATTCGGGCAAGTTCCCAACAAAGGAAGAACTGCCGAAACCGGCTAATCGAGCAGTAAAATGGTCGTCGATTAGTATGTTGTCCTGTCACCCATTGAGCGACAGACAGTCAAAAGTATCGAATGAAACATACAGGATTGAGGTTTCCATGGACGATCGGAAAAGGATGGAAAGTATGCACTATCACCCAGGTTTGTGAAGTTCTGAACATGAGGCACGGATTCGGACTACGTACGATAATGCAATCCATCGGCTATATCCACCAACTATCCGATGACGAATGGTCAGAAGATAAATGGCGAATCACTATCCTACATACCAGTTGCAATCGGTGTGCGATGGTAAGCTCCTCATCACATCTTTCCAAGAATTGGTGAAGACACCCGTTTTGCATCCACGGAGAGATTAATGATATTCCTTCCCTCCCGAAACCGCGCGCAATACCCAGGAGCGATACGATGTTCCCGTGTCTCAGTCTGCTCCAAATGTCAAGTTCTCGACGACGCCTCTGGGTATCGTATTAGTTTATGAGTAAAACAAACGAATTCAAACGTCATTACCTTGACCAATCTATAATTTACTTGGTCTTTAGGCGAAAGTTTGAATCTAAATACTTTGAGGGCAACCTGAAGAAGGAATTAGCGACGTGGAAAAGTGGGCTTAAATTCCTTTGACCTCTTCTGGGCCGGAACGACCGTTATACTGGCATTTATATATGTCACCGAAAGTTCCACCCTCCTGGCATCGATTAGGAACCTTGACGATGCCCGACGTAAGATCTGGTGGTTCTAGCGAGGGATGAAAAAAGACCTCGTCTCGTCCAGCGGATAAACCGGAAGATGAGGGTAAAGCGAGGCGGGCGATTGCAGTTTCAAGTCTCTGCTCGAAATCATGAGTAACCGGATAATGTATGATCCAAACACCCACTTCTGTGGAGTCAACCATAACCGTTTGATCTTGTGCCCCTGTGCCAGAAGGGACGGAAGTCGAGAGGTCCTGTGTAGCACCCGTCGCGCTTTGAAGAAAGACAGATCCTGCTGCGAGTGAAGGATTATGATACAAATATGGATTAACTAACCCTTTCGTGAGGTTATTATGTATTCCTCGGAGAGAGCTTCCACAAGCAGACATTCATCCAGAAGCTCATGCAATTCAAGCCTCCCTTGCGTCTGTAGATGCAATCATAGGAGCTCGAGAAAACAACAGAACCTCCGAGGGCCTACGTTCTTAAGAAGTGCAGCCCACTGATTATCATGTGTGATGGCTACTACTGCAGAAGGCTCCTGGAGGGCAATGTGAATTAAACGTGCATATACCTCGGAACAAGGCGGAACAACCTTTTCAAGCAGATATCGATTGATAGCATCGGATGGATGGAACGGCTGAGAAGTCTATTGGTCCGGCGCCTACATAAAGTGTGTGCCAACGGACCTGTAACACTTGCGGTATGCGCTGGAGCGATATATGTCCATTCGTGCGTTCCGTTCCAGAGCCACCCTGGGTTGTATCCGAAGATTTATTACACTTATCCTCGTCCGGGCTGTGAGAATCGACAGTGTCTGTGAATTCTTCATGCCGTAGTTGATCTGAAGGGTGTTCCGTCTTCACCGAGATTCGTTTCTTGCCTGCGGGCTCAGGTCTGACGGCGATCTTGAAACCACTAATGTAGACAGCCTGATTCGCCTTCCCATTGTATCTTTTGGGCCCGACACGCTTGTCCAAGGTCCGCGCGGTACTCCAACGATATCCTCGTACTATGCAACCCTCCTTCGATGGTATGACCTTGAACTCTACGGGCATGTCTCCAGAACCTTCGGATTCCTGGAAAGAAGCAAGAGCGAACGAGGGCGCTTTGAAAAACCCGGTAAGCACGTAAAGGGAATCGTAGGAAATAGTTCGCTTCAGATCCTCTTCGACAAATCTATACCATTCGGGCGCATGCTGCTTTGCATATTCTCCAAACAATCGATCACTCTGCAGCAAATGTTGGTCGGCACCTTCCGGAAGAATAAGCAATGCGCCTTCGCTTGAAGAAAGGGTAAATCTGTAGTCTGAGCTGTAATGCAGATAATATTCATATATAAGTCCCCAGCTGTCACTGATGGCTGTTATTTGGAAAACGTACGGTTGCTCAACGGAAGTGGCTTTAATTACTTTGACCGAAGATGTCGAAAGCACACAACCATGATCCTCCACGTCTGTATGAGTCGCGATATCAACTTCGTCGGGGGGGGACCGGCAGGAAATCCCTGGGGAGGCGTTTGCCTCGATGAAGATCGTGATCGAGGGGAAGACATATGTTGAAAAGAACTTCGAAGCAACCCTTTTCGGGGACGACATAACCAACGTCCCCAATCTTGAGTCCATCATCCTGATAGTCCTTCGGCACCTGTACTTTTAGCTCCGGAATCCATAGCGGGTATCCACGATGCGAAATCAGGTGTCTGGCATATACATCCTGTGGTGTCTTGTAACGCTGTCTGGTCTCTTTCATCGTGGATGGGGAACAATGGAGGATAGTGTGGATAGGCCCAGACTGTGGGGCTACAAGCTGAGTATGGACGGGAGGACTCGTAAGGTCCGAGTGGCGGCGCGCTGGCGCCAAAAGCTGCGCGTGGGATCTTGGTGGTCGTTGTTCAGGACTACCGGGAAACACTGCCAGCCAGACATCTCAGACTCATACGTACTTATCACTGGTATATGGCAAACAACGGCAGGTGGGTGGTTGTTGCACTGGATCAAGCTGCAATGATCATTGACCATCACAAGGTCGCAATGCGGAACATAGCATTTGATAACAATACCATCTTTTCTGTGACTTTCGCGAAGAATGGCAAGCACGTCCTCTGTGGCAGTCAAGAAGGGTTGGTTTGGATTGAAGAATCCGAGGTGGTGAAAATGCCGCTGGAAACTGGCAACCCTGTTTATGCTATTGGTGTGTCGCAAGATGGTCGTTGGATTATTACGGGAGGCTTGGGAAGGGTGGTGGTCTGGGACGCAAAGACTCATGAAAAAGCGTTCGAAATGAGGGACCACAAGCGGAACGAATGCGTGTCTGCGATTGACGTGTCGCAGTCGAACAGCGACTCCGAAACTAAGGTCGTCTCAGGCTCCGATGACAGAACAGTCCTCATCTTCAGCGTCACTTCTGGCCAACGCCTCATCAATCCTATCTTGCACGACAATTGCGTTATCGGAGTCAAATTCTCTCCAGGTGGTGAACGCATCGCAACCGCCACAGTAAATCGTGGTGTTCGTGTTTTCGATGTTGACACGGGGGTTCAGCTATGTGACATTCCTATTCCAATCGACCGGAACCCAAGCACGCCTCTTGTGTGGTCCACGGATGGTCACAAAATTTTCGTCGTATCTCCAGGGGAAAATTTTTCCATCCGAGTCGTCCAATCGGTCTCTGACTCATACACGGAATCGGCGGTACAAGAATGGACGGTAGAAAGTTCCAGGAGCCCCATTTCCATTGCGAAAAGTGAAAAACTTATCGCGTGTTCTGCGGGTACTTCTGTATTGCTTTGGGACCAAAATTTGCACCAGCAACTAGGTCATCCCATTATGCACTCCACGACAATCAGCTGTCTCGCCCTCTCCCCTGATGGAAGGTATCTAGTATGCGGAACAATGGATCAGGAAATTTTAGTCCATGACCTTCATGAGACATTTGCCCAACCTTGCTATACCATTGATGTAAGTCCATATCGTTCTGCTACTTTATATATCATCTCGCTTTTCTCACTACCAACCCGTTCCTCTCCCTGATCCTACGCATATTCTCTCACAGCTTCCACTCATGCATGTAAGTGGCACGGCCGCCCAGTCATGGTTGCAAGACAATCCCATGAGCACCGAAGACGTCCTGTCTGGCGAGATCGCGCGATATCCCAGCCATCACGGGTTTGCCAATCGTGCGTTGGTACGAGCACGTCTGAATCGATGGGGCGCAGCGATCGATGATGCTAAAAAGGTAAACTTCTAAGTAATGTCATTATCTGATCACACTAAATCGAACCTTGCAGTCCCTGGAAATTAAGCCGTCGCCTATTGGTCATGTTGCTCATGCCCTTGCACTTGTTGGTCAAGGCGAGCGAGAAGTAGCACTGTGGGTATTTGATCTTGCATTTCGAGATTGCGATTACAGCCAAAACACCTTTCTTCTGCTCATCAAAGTACGCACTGATTCTGCCTAACCTTCGCTGCAGGTCGTGATTTCTTTTCTCTAGCCCATCCTTGTATACGTGTCTGGAAAACACGATATCGCAATTTCACGCGTACGGGAGCTGATCCATCCAGAGGAAGACCACGTAGCATTCTGTTCTGCTTTGGTGTGTACATAGAATGAGAGTTACATAACCCCCCTGCTGATGCTCCTGACAGGTTCTTGCACATATGTACCTTAACATAGCACATTATGATCATGCAGTACAGTTGTTTCAATGTGCACAGTGTTTCATCCCGCCTCATAAAAGTTCGCACTTGAAAACAATCACACTTGTGAGCTTTGTGTTCCGGAAACCATGTTATGAAACCCGCTAACAATGTGAAAGATATTTGGGAAACCCTTTGACATATTGGAGATTTCTGCTCAACGACGAGTGTGCGAGCTTCTATGTGACGCTGGTTATACGAAGGAGGCTGCGGGGGTATGTCTGGATATCGACAAGATGCTGAGTGAAGGGAATCAAATGGACAAGGCTGCCACAAACTGGTTTAAAGGTATGGTTCATGATTTGGTTGATACATGCATTAACTATTGTCCTCAGAGTTTACCAAAATCTGTATCTCAGAATGCGAACGCAATGGTGATGTCGCATTTGAATCTGATAAATTCGACGAGGCAATCACGCAGTACACGGTTGCCCTGTCCCTCAATCCCCCATGTACCATGAGTCTTCTAATCAAACGGAGCCGAATCAAAGCAGCAGTTGAGTTGTGGGACGATGCCTTGCGTGATGCGCACAAGGTATGGGCATACTTCTCCTTTTCGAGTCATTTCCGGCAACGTTCGTAGGTAATCGAGATAGACCCCTCGTGCCCGTGGGGGTATGAAAGGCTCCATGCCGCACTCCACGGTACTGAACGATACGATGAAGCAATTGGAGCCTATGGCGATTTTCTATCTGCCATCGAGAATTCTCATGATCCAGAGATTCGTCGTACGTTTCTCGATTACCATTCGTGCAAACATACGTGAACTCCACTGCAGAGTCACGTCAGACCTACATGTCGCCTGACCAAACTACCGCAATCGTTGATAAGGAGATGGACAGGGTTTCTAGATCATGTCCTTTCGTTCTCATCGATGTTGCGAGTGGTTGCCTTTGTTCTAAAATGGAGCGAACTCGTGTATTCCGACGAAGCCAGACATTTAAAAAGCTCATCTCAGCTGTAACCAAGATGTCGGATTGTCAGAAGATCATGCAAGCTGTCGCGAAATATTTCGAATATGTCATGTTCTCCCATACGTGGGAGGTGAAGAGCCGTCTTTTCAGGACGTTAACTCGGTTGGATCTGTATGGGATCTCGACACTTCAGTTTGTCCCCTGAAGATCAAGTTGCACAGATTCTGCGAAGAGGTCTGTAGGCTCGGTCATTTTTGGGCTTGGTCAGATACTTGCTGTATCAATAAGATGGGCCCCGAGTCCGTCATCAACCAATCTCTTACCCTCATGTACCATTGGTATGAACATTCTGCGGCAACGCTGGTATTCCTTTCAAATGTGGACCCAGGTCCTGGGGCCATCAAACGTAGCCGTTGGATAACCCGATCCTGGACACTACAAGAGCTGCTTGCACCCAGGGTTCTTCGCTTCTATGACTGCAACTGGAATCCGTACCTGGATGATAGACGATTGAACCACAAGGAACCTGGTCCGGTCATGGACGAACTGTCGGACTTGATGGGTATTCCTCCTGGAGCCATCATCGTGTTCCATCCGGAGCATTTAACAGTATGCGAAAAGCTTTGCTTAGCTTCAACCCGCAACGCGACAGAGGTGGAAGACGAAGCGTATTCCTTGATAGGGATTTTCCACAGTGATATCCGCCCCAAGTACGGAGAGAGGAATGCCGCCCTCGGAAACCTGTTACAAGAAATCATTGCTCATTCAGGCGATGTGACAGTGCTTGCATGGAGTGGAACCCCATCCACATTCAATAGTTGCCTCCCTCTTTCCCTCTCAGTTTACAACCAACCACCAACCACTGTAAAACCCATCACACTGGAAGCAATGGAGAAGAGTATTGCAGTGTTGCAGACTTTGCTTCCAAAAGAGGATGTTTTGACATTCGTTGACCAGATCATTCACCTCCCACCAGTACGATTTAGCAATCGTCGTTTGCATCTTCCATGTGTTATGTTCCCTGTCAAGGCTCTTCTCAAGCCCAACAAGAATCCTTGGTTATATCATGCAGATGTATCTGGACTTGGTATGGTTGAACTTATGACAGCAGACCTGCACTCTCTTGTTGCACCTCAGCATCTCATATTGGTCAATCCATGGATCCATGACATTTTGGGGTACCGCTTTACTGGTAGTGTGCACCATGGCTGGAGAGATGTGGTGGAGCCAGCTGACTCATACATAAAGCCATGTAGTGATGGGATGGATGTTGACTGGGGGTCTTCCACTCAGCCTCCTTTGACTCTTTCACTACACAAGTATAACCAAGCATTGCAATCACTTGCATGCCTAGGACAACCTTTCCATGCACTGGTGCTTGCACAACAACCAAATGGTGAATTCAAGAGAGTTGCCATGGAAAACACAGTTATAGTTTCAGGATTGACATTTTGTACTACTAGTAGTACTTCTTTGTGGAATTTCCCTGTGAGGGTGCTGGATGTTCTATGATATATTTTAGCCTTGATGTTTCTTCAGCCAATGTATTATTCACTGAGTGCAGATGACCATATCATTATTAAACAAATTTTGAAATAATCAGAAATCTTGATTGTTTCAATATTATGTTACTGGCAAAAAAAAAAGCAGTATATGTACAGTAATCATCAGAAATTCAGCTTTTTTCATTGAAGGCATATTGAAATTAAAAAATGGATTGACTAGACAACATTGTCAACCATATGTACAAGTCAGGCTGCATTGAGTTATCACCAAGTTTTAAAGACACATTCTCATTTACATACATATTTGAATATGCCTTTAATTAAAAAATGCTGAATTTCTGATACAATCATACTCTATTTTTGCCAGTAATATAGTGTTCATATAATAAAGATTTTCTAACTATTTTCTTTATATTTTGTTCAACAATGAAATGATTTCCTGCACCCAGTGTATTCATGTACAGTAATCAACAAGAAGAAATATAGCTAGCATTAACTAGTCATGAAAACAAGTATCTGGAAGATGTATGGCATGAATATCATAACCAGATGGAACTAGAGTAGTAGAAAAAGATATGTCATCCATCATCTGTATATCATCACTGGCAAGTAATTTAGAGAGAGACTGAGGCCTTGGAAAATCATTCAGAAAACTTTGGATACATTGGATCACTAATTCAGATGAAGGTCAATCATCAATTGATGACAAGCACTTTTGAATGAAATCCCAATAATGGTCATTCATATGCACATGCTGTGATGTTGGACAATTAGGCATGTCACCTTTTGCCAATTGCAGAATGACCATTGCATCATTTTGAATTTCTGACCATGGCTGTTCACCAGTCAATACCTTTGCAGGTATGGTATGAAAGTAAGCAAGTTTTTAAGGTATACATGCATATATGATTTACCTGAAAGCTCATGCACCCAAAAGAATAAATGTCACTTTCTGTTGTTCTTCTGCATGTCCCTTCAAGAAGTTCAGGTGCAATCCACCTTGAAGCACCTGACTGCATTGCAGATGTTCGAAAGAAATCAAGACCCCCAGGTATATTCTCAAGAAGAGAAGGAAATCCAAAGTCAGCCAAGCATGCAGAATAGCCTTTGTCAAGAAGCACATTGTTCTATTTAATATCAGCACAGTATAGCCTTTGTTTCATTTTATATGGCTTACACAGTTTAGATTGCCATGGACAATTGGAAAGCCAGCAGAGAAATGCACTATAAATATTACTGTATCACCTTCACATAAAAGATAAGCATAAATGACATACAATAGTGAAGCCCATTGGCTATGTCCAATAGCTGTTTATATGATTCAGAATGTAAAATATCAGGAAAGATTGATAGATATACCAACTGCAGGCAGTGAGCAACACTAAGCCTTTCATAATGATTCTCCAGAAGTTTCTGAAGACTCCCATTTGGCATCCATTGATATGCTAATGATGTAGTACCAAGCATTCCAAAGCCACTGGCAGAACCCAAAAATTGCACAACATTGATATGATGAAGGTTCTTCCAAGCATCAAGTGTCTGGAAGAATTCCTAGATTAAATTTAAAAACAAACTGTTGCAATTGTTTGCTTGAATTCAATTACCTTGGTACTTTGATTGCCCACTATGTAGTCTGGTAAAGGTTTGAATCTCAACACTTTGACAGCAAACTGGGTTTAAAATTTGAGTTGAAAATGGATATAAGAACATAAAGCATCTTACCTCCTTTGAGTCAGAAAGATCAGTGTACAGACACTTGTATACATCACTAAAGTTTCCACCTTCCCAATATTTAACTTCCAACTTTTTTTCATGTACCATAGGTGGACTTTGGTCCCTTTCAGATGGCAAAGAGGACAGATCTGACAATACTTCCAGTGATGAAGAGACATTGGTAGTGACCTTTGAAGTGGGAAGCTTATAAGCTATCAATCACAATATGGTCAAGATACTTACACTTTGGATATCATCCTCTGCACATTCAATCATGGCATCATCAGCCAATTCATCCTAAAGAGAGAATAAGAAGAAGTAGCAAAAGCCCTCAGACAAGTGACCATGAAGTTACTATGCAACTTGAAGCTCATACCTGAAGCATGTGCTCCAAGCCATTGCTATTAGCAGAAGAGAGCCTTGATTCCATAGTTGCCGCTGCTTGAGAGGTTGATCCGCTAGTAATGGAGGTCATATGTCGCATATCGGACAGCACTGATTTTTTCCGTTTCCCTGATCAGGCAATGGTAAACAACTGGAAAGTGTGATGAGCATGTAAGTACCTCCAAGCACCGTGACGATAGAAGTAGCCTTGCTTCTCCGTTGTCTGTGGATGCCCAAATGCGTCTCAATATGACCTTTAAAGCTACTTCTACGGTAAACGTTACCGCAGGGGCCTGTGTGTGTTAGCCACCGACAAACCAGGCGGCGTTTCCCGGGTCCTTGTATGCCATGTGCTGTGCGTAGGTGGCTTGAAAGCGTACTTAGGGTGAACGATTCACCGCACATATTTCCACCCATGGTCCACTCGCACTCGTGCAGATCTCTATGGATAAGAGTTTGGTTTCTTATAGATAAAGAAAATTAGACCCCTACATTGTCACGGGCCCGGGTTCTCCAGGCGAAGATGCAAGCATAAGGGCCGAATGCAATGACGACTGGTAGTTGGTCGACACTGGGCTCACTTGCGGATTTTCCATAGATATTTGCTGGGGTGAAAATACAGACCCACGCCGATGGTAGAGGGATGTTACTCCAGGTGAGGCATCAAGCGTACGGGCCGGAGGGTCTAATGATGGAGAAGACTGGCAGTGGTCGACCAAAGCTGAGCTCAACTGGCGTCTTTCCTTACGTATTTGTCGGCGCAAAAATATAGGTCTACGGCCGAGAAGTGTCGACGATCGTGCGCGCTATACGAATACTAAGAACACGAAACTTGGGATGTAAAATTTAATGTATGCTTACGTCAAGACCACGGGTTACTATGAGTATCTTCAGAATATGCAACTTCGGCGAGGTCGGAAGACTTACAGGGGTCGTTCGGCACATCAAAACTATTTCCAAATCCTAGCAAGGGCGAAAAAGAATGACCAAACTACATTACACAAGAGCATTAGAGTCTCGGGGATGCAGCAGTACAGCGCACGCTCACATCAGAATTGAAGTGGGCTTCTGGCGGTGGTCTTCCAAGGAGATCATTGCAAAGTCGAAACTCGTCGTGCACTGGCAAAGAGTGCAGGTGGGGATTAATACCCGATAGCGGTGATACGTCAGTCTGTACAAACCAGTAAGATAAACGCATTCAAGAATACCATATGTGTACCCTCACAGTTCGAGAGACTGATTCTGGTACTTCGAGTTGGGTCACAGTAGTGGTCGTGGATCGAGCGGAACTTAGGTGACTAATTTCGCTCTCAATCTATAAAAGTATGAAAGTTGTGAAATATGATGGCTCCTGTGCACACTCACACCGAAATTGAAGCGGTTCGACGACCCTTCTAACGGGTAGAGCGGAACCGGGGTGTGGTAAGGAGGGATATACACCGGTGGAATGTTTGGCTCGTCTACTTGGTACGAGGTGTAAATACGACAATCGTTGGAGTGCGATAATGATTGCCCAGCCTGTACGAACATGAACGAGAGCGTCACAAAGCGCTCTCACATAAGTCGAATTCAGCATAGTATTAGTGACATTCCCTCACATAGAATGATGAGTCGGCCTCGGGAAAAGTGGCTGTTGTGGACCCAAATATGTCTTCGAACGCATCTCTCGATCCTGATGACATGGATGGTCGTTGACAATGACTCTGAGATGGCCTGAGGAAATCAGCGCTTCAGCACAGGATATCATAGTGACTGAATATGTATCATGATTTTGGGCGGAGATTTGATTCTTGCACAGCAACGTCCCAACTAGTCGTTTTCTTGTCAATGGTATAAGTTCAACGTTAGTGGGTCTCAAGGTTCGAATTAGGCTTGAGCAAAACCAGCCAAGAGGCTAACCGAGCTGGCCGACGACCTAACCTAACTAACCGAAAACGCACAGAGCTGGCACGGGGATCAATGGCAACACTCAAAATCCGCTGACAGAGTTTACTGAAGTACACCTTGAGACCACTAACAGTTGATGCAAAACATCTACACAGTAAGCGAAGATTTGTCATTTTGACGCAAATGGACACCCAAGTGACAACACCGTCCAACTCGACAAATTGGTAACGCACCGCGTCCCTTGTGCACACTCCACGTTGACGATCCGATGTCAATGTACTGGATGGCGCTCACCGACTCCAAGGATGTCTCTATCTTGATCGGTCCGTTTCCCTGTACGTCGGTGTAAACCTTTACGATGCATCAGTACAGTCACATGTCGTAGTCACGCAATCGTTCCTTGTAACGGTTCCGTGCATCCATATTGCAACAGAGCGTGGTCCAGTTCTCCAGTTCGCCTCTCCTCAGGTTGTCCGCCGTTTTCCATGGCATTAACAGTTGGGCGTGCATCCCGATGCCTCCGAGTTACCCACATTTGTACGCCGACGCTTGAAAATATATCTTCTGGGGGTGTGTAACCTCCCATTTTTGAGTGCTGAAGCGCTGATCCGTGATGATGCTAATGTTGATGTACCCGTCGAGGCGGGCTTGAGTGCGCAGTTGCAGACAACCAACACCACCCTCGATGTTGTCGAGAACAATTGATTTGGCCTGAACACGCGTCTGAAATTGCGGCGGACTGCGCGGTGGCCCTCCAAACCACCGACCCGACTCCAGTTACGCTATCAACGGATTAAGTAAACACTTTTGGCGCATGGAAAGACCGCGGCTGGGTCGATGTTAAGGATAGTGCATGGTTCCAATCAACGGCATACTACCTCCCAGCACATCTCAAGTGAGTAAAAAGGCCACGCAGGATTTACTAGGAATGAAAACGCCGACCGACTTGCAAACGAGGGCGCTCGAAAACAAATACCCGACGCGGTCCCAACCGCCTTCCAGGTCCATGGCATAAAACTATCCTCCCTAACACAACGTCTGACCTACCAAGCCCTCCGCGTCGGAAAACCAACAAGACCCCATACACCAGACAAGTCCTTATATACTTAGACACCACCAGATATGCGGTCCAAGATATCACTGGGGAAACGGAATCCGATGCCTCCCTCTGGAAACGCATTCGCCATCCGGATATCCGACGGCAGATCCAACAGTTCCTATACCACGCAATGACCGGCTTCCTCCGAGTCGGCGATTTCTGGCCGCATACCTACATACGAAACACGCGCGCTGTGTACAGCCTGCCCAAGCGAAACGGAATCCCTAGAATACCTACTGATGTGTTGCTCTGAGGAGCGACAAGAAGTTTGGCAGCTGGCGAGCACTCTATGGCCAGGAGACCCACCGCTGCCACCACTAAGGAGCCGTTTTAGGCCATGATGGCATCGTGCCGCCAAAGCAACAGTCCACCCCCACCACGAAATGGCGAGGCCTCGCATACTTATATCCGAATCCGCCTACCTCATGAGTCCTCCGCTGCGAGAGAGTGCGAGGAGGGCTTGTCCAACCCACACAAACCATCAGATCCCGCTGACAACCGTCGATAACGAATAGACTCGATATAGAACGCGTATAAACCAGGCTTGCTACTCACCCGACCGGAGCCTTCGTTCTGTACCTCTCGCTCAGAGTCCAACACTAGCAGGTACTAGTTTGCCTGATCCCTTGCGACCTTTTCAATTTCATTACTGTGGCGGAACACAGGCCTTCCACTAAATTTTGTTGTTTGCTCCCGGCTCGCCTTCCCATTCAAGTTGGCCCGACACGCTTCTCCGAGATTCAAGTTGCGCAAACTAGTACTTATACGGCCCAGATCAGTCAAATGGTTGAAATGTGTCTAGACTGGACATGACTTCTCCGGCCACGATCTCGGCTACCAGCGCGTCCAAGACGACCCTTGTATAATTCACTTCTAGCCAGGCGCATCCTCCAATGAAAACTCGCAAACAGCCTCGGTTAGGTGAAAGTCTCTGGCAGAATCCAGCGAGAACTTTTTTTTGGAGTCCGTCCGTGTTCCGCACTGATATAAAACCAATC
>JBBPLE010000416.1:16462-30280 GCA_038089675.1 Boletales sp. KT-2023b | reverse complement strand
TCAGTTCCTTTATATTTTGGTTCCATAGACATTGATAAATATAATTTTTGTTTTAAACTTGAATAGAATATTGGTAATAGTTTACCTGTTTTTCTTTGATTATTTTCCATTTTTAATTTTAATTTTACTAAATTTTTAGTTATTTTACTAACCTAATTAAATATATTCGAAAAAACATAAATAAAGTGAATTATGATTAATAATACGTTATATAATTATATACTTTATTTACTTATTTAATAATCCATTAAATACTTATATATAATGTTAATATTTGGGATACTATACCAATATTTAATTATTAAATTATAGCTGAAAAGTATATTACTTACTAAAATTTTAGTATTAAATAAATCTAATTATATTAATATAAATTTGTATCCTTAATATAATAAAATTATATTGTCAGCTCATACTTTTATGTAAAATTTTTTATAAAAAAAAGAATTAAATTAATAACTGAAAATAAATTAAAATAATTCACAATATAACTTATATTAATTAAATAAACATTATTAATTAGATAAAATATAAACCATATTTTAAGAATAAATATAATAATCATAAAATTCTTATTAATAAGGAGGGGATAAAATTCTATATTAATGAGGTAATAAACTTATTATATTAATAATAAGTAATTATAAAGTTGTCATATATTACTATTTAATTTACTTTTTTATATATTATATAATAAAGTTGATACTGATAGATGTATTGATTCTAATATTACATTAGGGAATATTCCTAATAATATTGTTGGTATTAATAAAGAAATTAATATAATAAATTCTCTTCTATTAATATCCAATACAATTACATTTTTCATATTAGGTGAATAAGTTCCGTATGAAATTCTATTATATAAAAAGATAGAATAACATGCAGATAATACTATTCCTGTTGCTCCTAATGCAGAGATAATTGGATTAACTTCCCATATTCCAATTAAAGATAATTGTTCACCTAAGAAATTTAAACTTAAAGGAATACCAGTGTTACATAATGTAAAGATAAAGAATAAAATAGTGAAGATAGGCATATATGTTACTAAACCTCTAATATATTTAATAATTCTTGTACCTGTTCTTTCATAAATAATTCCACCAACACAAATGAATAATGCAGGAGAAACAAAACCATGAGCTAAAGCTAATAAAATAGCACCTTCAATACCTTGTATATTATTAGAGAATAAACCTAAAATAACTACACTCATATGAGCAATACTTGAATAAGCAATTAAAGTTTTAGTATCTTGTTGTATAATTGTTGTTAAAGATGCATAAATTAATGTTATTATAGCTATAGTTTGTACTAATGGTCCAAAATAATTTGTAGCATCAGGTAAGAAATTAATTAATATTCTTATATAACCATATGTAGCAAATTTTAATATAGTAGCTGCTAATAATATTGAACCTGCTAATGGACTATCAGCATGAGCTCTATATAACCAACCAGTGAAAGGCCATAATGGAGTTTTTATAGCAAAAGCTAAGAAAAATGCTAACCATAATATTTTTTGAGCATCAACATTAATATCAACTAATGATAATAATTGGAAATCTGTAGTACCAGCTAAATTAAAAATTTGTAAAATAGCTAATAACATAAATAAAGAACCAAATAAAGTATATAAGAAGAATAAATTAGCAGATCTAAATCTAAATTCACCTGAACCATATACAATTATTACTATAAATAATATAGGTAATACACTTTCAAAGAATATGTAAAATAATAATAAATCTAATACTAAAAATAAAGCTAACTGTAAAGTTTCTAAAATTAAGAAAGAAATTAAAAAGAATTTCAAGTTAGAATTAATATTATAAGCATTAGAAATTATAGCAATAGGAGTAATGAAAGTAGTTAATAAAACAAAATATAAAGATATTCCATCAACACCAAAATTTAAATGTCCAAAAGTTAAATAATCAAATTCAGAAACAAATTGAAATTGAGTTGTATTAGAATCAAAATTTAACCATAAGAAAATAGAAATTAATAAATTAATTAAAGAAGTAGTTATAGCAATAGTTCTCATTTTAGAATTACTATTTAAAGTATTTTCTTGAATTGATAAAATAAATAGAGAACCTATAATAGGGGTAATTAATAATAAAGTTAACATCTTTTCTTTTCCTTTTTATTTTTGTGTGTATTTATTTCCTAAATGTAGTATTTATTTTTATATTAAATTTTATAATTGTATATTACTTATTTAGAATGCATATTTACATTTCTTTAATTCATAGTGTTTTACAATATATTATTTAATAAAATAGTCATTTTTTTAAAGTTTAAAGTAATTAATATTTTATTTTTTGAAGAATAATTTTATTATTTAATTCTTTTTTAAATAAAATTTATTATTTAATAATCCATTAGGTCTTTATTATTAAAAATAAATGATAGTAATAATTTATTAAAATTAATTAATGTTTATTAGCTAAACTAGGTAATAAAGAGAAGAATAAAGCAGACATATAAATAACAATTAATCTAAATTCAGATATGATATAAGTATCAAATAATAAAGGTGCAAATACTAAGAATATTAATGATAATATTCCTATTGTTATATATAAGGAGTAAGTTGTTATTACTCCTGTATCTAACTTAGCTATATTATTTGCTGTATTTTCTAATACTGAGGCTAATCCATATGGTCCTAATAATTCTATTACTCCTCTATCTAATACTTTAGATATTGTATTTCCTGTTAATAATCCAGCAGATATTATATAATAGTTATAAATTACATCAAAGAAATACTTTCCGTTAAGGAAGGTATAAATTTTTCTACCTAAACTAAAATCAGTTAAATTAACTATAAAATCAGGATATACATGATACAAGAATATTGCACTTGTGGCTCCTAATATTGATAATATTGTTGGGAATAATTTTATTATTAGAGGTAAACTAAATTCAGCTTCTATAATTGTTATATTATTAGGATTAATAAAAATAGAATTAGCAAAGAAATCTGAACCTACTCCAACAAATAAATCAGAGAAAACAAATCCAAAGAATATACTAAATAAGGCCAGAATAAATAAAGGAATAATTACTGCAAAGTTAGATTCATGAGAATTTAAATAAGCATTTTTAATTCCATTTGGTACAGTTAAGAATACTAAACTTATTAATCTGAATGAGTAAAAAGCTGTTAATCCTGCGGTTAAACTTCCTAATATATAAGCATAAATCCCTGAGAAACTATATTGCCCATAAGCTAATTCAATAATTAAATCTTTACTATAGAAACCTGTTAACCAAGGTGTAGCTAATAATGATAAAGATCCAACTAACATAACTGTATAAGTAAATGGTAAGAATTTTATTAAACCTCCCATTTTTCTAATATCTTGTTCATCGGCAAAACTATGAATTACTGCTCCAGCTCCTAAGAATAATAATGCTTTAAAGAAAGCATGGTTAACTACATGCATTAAAGCTACATTATATTGACTTAAACCTACTGCCATTACCATATATCCTAATTGTGATATTGTACTGAAGGCTATTATTCTTTTCAAATCATTTTTCACTAATCCACATGTTGCTGCAAAGAAAGCTGTACTTGCACCAATTAAAGTAATAACTAATAAAGCAGTTGGACTAAATTCTAAAATAGCAGATGATCTAATTAATAAATATAAACCAGCTGTTACTAGTGTGGCTGCATGTAATAATGCACTAACTGGTGTTGGAGCTTCCATTGAACCAGGTAACCAAGAATGTAATGGAATTTGTGCTGATTTAGCCATTGCTCCCATTAATAATAATAAACTTATTATTGTTATTGCTGTTTCATTCATAAAAGGCGCTAAACTGAATATTGTGGAATAATCTACTGATCCAAATAATGCAAATAATGCAAAGAATCCTATACTTAATCCCATATCACCAACTCTATTCATAGTTAAAGCTAAGATAGCAGCTTTATTAGCTTGAATTCTAGAAAAATAGAAGTTAATTAATAAATAAGAAACAACACCAATACCTTCCCAACCTATGAACATAACAAAATAATTAGCACCAGATACTAATAATAACATGAAAAAAGTGAATAAAGATAAATAAGAGAAGAATCTTTGATTATGAGGATCTTCAGCTAAATAAGAAGTAGTATAAATATGAATTAAAGTAGAGATATATAATACAGGTATAAACATAGATACTGTTAATTGATCAAATAAGAATTCCCATGAAATTGACATAAATTCAGAATCTATCCAATTAAATAAATAAACTGAAACTGGTGAACCACATATACCTACTTCATAAAATGCTATTGTTGCTAATAAAGAAGAAATAGATAAACAAGTACATGTAATTATATGAGATCCTGTAATACCTATTTTTCTACCCATAAATCCAGATACAAAAGATCCTAATAATGGAAAAATTAAAATTGATAAATACATAAAATTTTAAGATCTAATAGAAATATTTCCTCTTAATCTATAAAAAGCTACTAAAATACTTAAACCTATCACTGATTCAGCACCAGCTATTGAAATAATATATATACTAAAAGTTTGTCCCATATTATCATCAAATCCAAAGGAACTTATTAATAATAATAATGTTACTGCTAATAGCATCATTTCTATGGCTATTATCATTAAAATGATATTTTTTCTATTTAAAATAAATCCTAAAATTCCGATTAAAAATATTAATATTGATAAATTCATAAGTAAAATTAAAGCTTTAATACCCTTAAGGACATTTAAAAAAGCTAATTATTTATTACTAAAATTTTAGTGATAAATAATTGAAAAAGTAAATTATCAATAATTTCATTTTTTATTGTTTACTTTTTAGTAAAAATAAGTTTTATTGTATTAACTTATTTTAAATATATAAAAAAGGTGTTTAAATTTTAATTATTTTTTTAATAATTAGTAAATAAGCAATTTTATCATATTGTCTATTATTTTCAAAAGAAGATATTTAATTTAATTTAAGATTGAAACTAACATTACTAGTAAGTAATATTAATTACTTATCTTATTTACATTATAATTATAATCCTCCCCAGTAATATACAGCAATAAATAAGAATAACCATACTATATCAACAAAATGCCAATATAAAATAGCTGATTCACATCCTTGGTGATGTGTATTTGTTAAATGATAATTTATAGTTCTAACTAATTGTACTACTATAAATATTGTTCCTACTATTACATGGATTCCGTGTAATCCTGTTGAACAATAGAATGCACTTCCAAATACTGAATCTGATATTGAAAATGTTGAATTTGCGTATTCTAAGTATTGTAAGAATGTGAAAAGTACAGCAAATAATACTGTTAATTCTAATCCTCTTAAAGTATCTTTTCTGTTACCATTTATTAAAGCATGGTGACCATAAGTTACGAAAGCACCTGAAGATACTAATAATATTGTATTTAATAATGGAATAGCAAAAGGATTTAATGGTGTTATACCTTGTGGTGGCCATACTCCTCCTATTTCTATTGCTGGTGATAAACTTGCATGGAAGAAAGCCCAGAAAATACTTAAAAAAGCGAAAACTTCACTAACAACAAAAAGTAAGAATCCTATTTCTAATCCTTTTTTAACTTGTTTTGTATGATGTCCACCTAAAGTAGCTTCATTACCTACATCTCTAAACCAGAAAGTCATACCACCTAAAGTTAATATAAATCCTAATTCTAATATAAGATCACCAGAATAGTAACCTTGCATATACATTACAGCTCCAATAGTTAAATTTAATAAAGCAAAACTTAATACTATAGGCCATGGAGAAATTTCTACTAAATGATAAGGGAAAAATTGAAAATTATGTGATTTCATTATAATAAATTAATTTTGACCTAAATTTATAAATTAAAAACAAAAAATAACATACTACGAATATCACATTTAGCAAATAAAAATAATTAATTATGCTAAATTGTAATATTAATAATAATATAATAATATGCTTTGAGAAAAGTTAATTATATATTAAATATATAAATACATATCATTTTATTAAAAAAACACATCATATTATGTTTTTAGTAGATTGCTTAAGAATAATATAATTTATATTATATTATATGTTTCTTCTTATAAAGAAATATTTTAAAAAATTTTAATAACATTTTTAATTAAATAAGGAGGGAGTTAATTATAAAATATGAAATTATAAATACAAGATAAATTTTATTTATAATTTTTATTCTGTAGCTATATCTATTAAAGTATTTTCAACTAAACCTATTACAGGTACAATTAATACAAACCATGCAAAATAGAAGAATGTTGATACTTGTCCAATAAATACGAAAGGTTCATTAGGATGTTGTGATCCAATCCACATTAAAATGAAGAAATTAAATACAAAGAACCAGAAAGCTACTTTCATAGCAGGTCTAAATTGGTTACCTCTTTGTCTTGATACATCTACAATAGGTAATATTAATAATATTAACAATGATCCAAACATAGCTAATACTCCTAATAATTTATTTGGTATTGATCTTAATATAGCATAATATGGTAATAAGTACCATTCAGGTACAATACTTGCAGGTGTACTCATAGGATTAGCTTCAATATAATTATCACTATGTCCTAATAAATTAGGATAATAGAAAACCATTACTGATAAAGCTAAGAAGAAGAAGAATATAGTTATAAGATCTTTAAACATATAATATGGATGTATTGCATATCTATCACCATTTGATGATATTCCATTAGGATTATTTGATCCATGTGTATGTAGTGCTATTAAATGAGCTAAAGCTAAGGCTGCTAATAAAAATGGTAAAATGTAGTGTAAAGAGAAAAATCTATTTAATGTAGCATTAGAAACTGAAAATCCTCCCCAAATTAATTCAACTAAATCGTGACCAAATATAGGAATAGCACTTAATAAATTAGTAATAACAGTAGCACCCCATAAACTCATTTGTCCGTAAGGTAATACATAACCTAAGAAAGCAATAGCCATCATTAAGATTAATATTATTACTCCTATTGACCAAACTAAGATTCTAGGTGATTTATATGAACCATAATAAATATTTCTTCCTATATGTCCATATACAAATATGAAGAAGAATGAAGCAACATTAGCATGAGTATATCTAATCAACCAACCATTATTAACATCTCTCATAATGTGTTCTACACTATTAAATGCAAAATCTACATGTGGTTGATAATGCATTGCTAAAAAACATCCTGTTAAGATTTGTATTACTAAACAAGTAGCTAATAATGATCCAAAATTCCATAAATATGAGATATTTGAAGGTTGTGGTGAATCTACTACATATGAATTAAATAATCTAAGTAAAGAGTGACTTTTAAGTAGTCTCATAATTTATTTATATAAATTAATATAATTTAATTTAATAATTAACTAAATATTAGTAATAAATTAAATTAGCAGTTATTATAAATCACTGACTAAAATATAATATTCTTATTATTTTAAATTTTAGGTTATTATTATATTTTATTTATTTTTTTTTTTATTTATTATTTTATTATATTATTTAATAATTATTTAGAAAATATAATTTTTCACTGTAACAATAATTTTATATATTGAATTATAGATAATAATTCTTAAATCTAAGCCCAAGAAGATTTGAACTTCTACGATTATCTCATCAAGATAACATTCTACCATTAAATTATAGGCTTTATATAATATTAAGCAATAGTATAAACTTAAGTTATTAAAATTAATTTTATTTATGTACAATATATTAATATACAATTAACTTCTTTTAAAATATTTATTTATTTTTTTTAATTAAAGACAAAATTTAATTAATTAACTTAACAATCGGAGGGATTATTAATATAAAATTAATTAAGATCCTATAAAAATTTCAGTAAATATAGAATCTAAAATATAAAAAAGAAAAGAAAGTAATATATTTTTTTATTAATTAGTAAGGTGCAATATCAAATGCAATTAATATACTTGGAACTAATATAATAAAAGCTACTGCTATAGGTAATAAGTTAATCCAACATAAAGAAATTAGTTGGTCATATCTTAATCTAGGTAAAGTAGCTCTGAATAAAACAAATAAGAAACAGAATATACATGTTTTTAATCCTAATATTATAGATTGAAGATTTATAATTGATCCATTAACTATTATTTCTGGAAAATTATATCCTCCTAAGAATAATATTGCTGTTATACAACTAAATAAAACAATAGAAGAATATTCAGCTAAGAAGAAAAATACAAAAGGAACAGAAGAATGTTCAGTAAAGAAACCAGCAACTAATTCAGATTCAGCTTCTTGTAAATCAAAAGGTGTTCTACTTGTTTCAGCTAAGATAGAAATAAAGTAAAATATGAAAACAGGTAATAAAGGAACAATAAACCATATTGATTGTTGTACTTCTATTATAGTTGAATAATTAAATGAACCTGCTAATAATATTATTATTAATATTGCTGAACTTAATATTAATTCATATGAAATCATAGCTGCTGTTGATCTTAATGATCCTAAAAAGGCATATTTTGAATTAGCTGACCATCCCGCAAATAATATTCCATATACCCCTAATGAAGACAATGCTAACGTATAAAATATTCCTAATGAAAAATCAAATAAAGTTAATCCTTGACCAAATGGAATAACTCCCCATCCTAATAAACTAAAAATTAAAGTAGAAACAGGAGCTAAATAGAATAAAACTTTATTAGATTGACTCGGAATTACAGTTTCTTTCAAAATTAATTTTAAAGCATCCGCAAAAGGTTGAGCTATACCATAATAACCAACTACAGTAGGACCAACTCTTCTTTGATGTGCAGCTAATTGTTTTCTTTCAATAATAGTCATAAAAGCTACTGATAATAACATAGGTAATAATACTGTTAATACATCAATTAAACTAATTAATACATTAACAATAGTCAATAAATAATTATTTATCATTAAGTTATTATATATAATATATTGTGATAATCTATCCTTAATTTCTATTTAAACAATAGAAATATTAGAATAATTGTAATATGAGTATTTATTTTTACTGCTTACAATACGATCTAAAATCGTGATTAAGTTAAGTTAATATGTAAGTTTTTATTAATAACTTAATTTAGGTTTATTAATTATACTAATTATTTAATAAATTCATTATTTTTAAAAATATAGTATTTTTACACTGTGACAATATTTAAATCTTATTCAGATTATATTTTTATTTTATTCTCTTTTGGACTCGAACCAAAATTAACACTTTAGAAGAATGATGTTCTAACCATTGAACTAAGAGAATATTATTATTTATAATATATTTTAGAGTTAAGAAGGAATTGAACCTTTAATTCATTAAACTTTGCAGGTTTACTACAGAACCATCTGTAAACTTAACCCATTATTTTAATAATGTAAAAATTAATTAACTACTTTTAGTTACATTAAAATTTTTTTCTTTAATAATACGTTAATTATTAACATATATTAAAAAATATAAAGATAAAAGTGTAGAGATAATTCTCTACTTGTAGTAAACTAGTATTTAAATATTAGTTTGTTTTAATATAAACAAAAGACCATCTAAAATTTTATATTTTAGTAAAGGTAATTTAAGTTTTACAAGATTTTAAATCTTTACAGAATACTTGTAAATAATCTATTTAAATATTTAATTAAGTTTAATTTATTTTTTTTTAAATTTTAATAAGAGAATTTAACCTTAATAACCCTAATTATCTCATTTAAAGATAAAGAAGATATATATTTTATAGAACAATAAAATGTAAATTATTATTTATCTTATACTTATTAATATTAATGATATTTAAATTCAGTAGAGATAGTTCACTAAAGAGCCAATTAAAGAAGAATTATATATTTTAGATATGCCACAACTTATCCCATTTTATTTTGTAAATCAATTATCTTTTGCTTTATTAGCTATAATTTATTTAATTTTTATAATGTCTAAATCTGTTTTACCTTATTTTACTTTACAACAAGTAATAAGAGTATATATCACAAAATTAGCTAATACTAATAAATAGTTATAAGAAATTACATAACTACCATTGAAAAATCACGTCTTCTTTATACTTGGTAAGAAATTTTATACTTTATACTTAATACAAAAGCTCGCTTTTAAACTTTAGTTTAATTAATTATTTTAAAAGTGTAATATGGCTAATAAAATAACCTAAGCTAAAATTAATTAAATCTTAATCACAATTTCTTTAATGTATAAGTATTAAAACTTAACCTGATAAATTATACGTGTGAAAACATATTAATATTTTACTCTCCTCCTTATTGGACTTTAAATATATTATCTGAACTGAGTCTTAGGTGAAAAGGGTTAAAATAATATGAGAAATAATCTGATATTTACATATGTTATTATTATTAACGCAAAAATTAAAAAATATAAGACTATTTTATTGCAAATATTTATATCAATGAAATTATCATATATTAAATTTAATCCTGGATATTATTTAAATATTTAAGTTTTAATTTTAATAAGCAATTAATCTTTGATTTTTTCATAAATAAAAAGACATATCTTAAATTTATTAAATTAACTTAAAAGAGTTAAGTCTTAATAAATTATTTTAAAATGGTAGAAGATGAACTGGATTAATCGCTCCCTTTGGGTGGGAGAAGAAGCGTGTTCGAGTCGCGCCTACCATAAGATTAAAAAAAAAGATAATTGAATTTTACCTGTATTATTTATTCCTATATCTTATAAGGTGTTATGGCAGAGTGGTTATTGCGGGGTACTGTTAATACCTTATTCAGAGGTTCAATTCCTCTTGACACCTAAATATAAATAATATATTTTTTATAAAAACTAAAAGAAGAGAATATAATATTTATAAATATTGTAATCAAACTTTGCAAACATGTTGAAATTTTGGTAAACAATCTCCTCTTAAGCAGGAGTGGAAGTAATTCCTTAAGAGTTCGAGTCTCTTTGTTTGTAATAAATGTTTCAATGATAGTGTTCATTTTTTTAATTAAAATTTTATAGTAATTAATTAATATTTTTTTACTTCTTATGCGATATAGTGTAAAGGTTCGCATGACAGCCTCATGAGCTGTAGGTTTTGGTTCAAACCCAAAATTCGCACTTTTATTTTAATTGAGGAATTAACAAGGTCTTTTAGTATAAAGGTTAGTACATTATCCCTTCACGATAATAGTACCAGTTCGAATCTGGTAAAGACTAACAATAATTATTTTAATTATTAAATTAGTACATAATAATATTTACTAATATTATTATTGTTAAAATTTTATATTTTTGATCATAATTAGAGGAATAGTAATCATTTGGAAAGATATGGCAATTGCTAATTGTTCTGAGGCAACTCTTGGGTGTTCGAATCGCCTCTATTCCGATTTATTACAAATTTTAAAATATTAAAATATTTTAAATGTAAATATAAAATATAAATTTTAGAATAATTAACACATAATTAATATATTATATATATTTATTCTATTTTTAGAATATACAGGGCTTAATTAGTTTGTTTATTATTATTAATAAACTCAAAAGATAAATTAAATTAAATTTGAATTGGCTTTTTTCTACCAATGCTAAAGAAATTGGAACACTTTACTTAATCTTTTCAATATTTGCTGGTATGATAGGAACTGCATTTTCTGTTCTTATTAGAATGGAATTAATGTCTCCTGGAGTACAAATATTAGCTGGAGATCATCAATTATTTAATGTGATTATTAGTGCTCATGCTTTCATAATGATTTTCTTCATGGTTATGCCTGGTCTTGTAGGTGGTTTTGGTAATTACTTATTACCTGTACAATGTGGGGCCCCTGATATGGCTTTCCCTAGATTAAATAATATTAGTTTTTGGTTATTACCACCATCATTAATATTATTATTATTAAGTTCTTTAGTAGAACAAGGAGCAGGAACAGGATGGACAGTGTATCCTCCATTATCTTCTATTCAATCACATTCTGGAGGTAGCGTTGATTTAGCTATCTTTAGTTTACATTTAGCTGGAGTATCTTCATTATTAGGTGCTATAAATTTCATTACTACTGTATTAAATATGAGAACTAATGGAATGAGTTTACATAAATTACCTTTATTTGTATGGGCTATATTTGTAACAGCTATATTATTATTATTATCATTACCTGTATTAGCAGGAGCTATTACTATGTTATTAACAGATAGAAATTTTAATACTAGTTTCTATGATCCAGCTGGAGGTGGAGATCCTGTATTATATCAACATCTTTTCTGGTTCTTTGGTCACCCTGAAGTTTATATCTTAATTATACCTGGTTTTGGTATAATTAGTCATATAGTATCAACATTCTCAGGTAAACCAATATTCGGATACTTAGGTATGGTATATGCTATGTTCTCTATTGGTATATTAGGATTCTTAGTATGGTCTCATCATATGTTTAGTGTAGGATTAGATGTTGATACTAGAGCTTATTTTACTGCTGCTACTATGGTTATTGCTGTTCCTACTGGTATTAAAATATTTTCTTGGTTAGCTACTTTATATGGTGGTAGTTTAAGATTTACTACACCATTAATCTTTACTATAGGATTCTTAGCTTTATTCACAATAGGAGGATTAACAGGAGTAATATTATCAAATGCTAGTTTAGATATTGCATTACATGATACTTATTACGTAGTAGCTCACTTCCATTATGTTTTATCTATGGGAGCTGTATTTGCATTATTTGCAGGTTTCTATTATTGGGCACCAAAAATAATAGGAAGAACATATAGTGAATTATTAGGAAAAGTACACTTCTGGACATTATTTGTAGGAGTAAATTTAACTTTCTTCCCTCAACATTTTTTAGGATTAGCTGGAATGCCTAGAAGAATTCCTGATTATCCAGATGCATTTGCAGGATGGAATGCTATATCAAGTTTTGGATCTCTAATTTCTGTAGTTGCTACAGTATTATTTGGTTATATCATATACGATATTTTCGTAAATGGTAAAGAAGTTAATAATAACCCTTGGGCTATTCCTGCTTACTTCACATCACTATCACAATATGATAATGAAGCTGAATCTGCTAATACATTAGAGTGGTCATTAGCTAGTCCAATTCCATTCCATGCTTTTAACATGTTACCTGTACAATCTTAATAATAATTATTATTTTTATAGTTTATTAAAATCCCCTCCTTATTTAAACCGTTTATTTTTAGTAATGTAAAGATTTTAATTATTTTTTAATCTTTATTCATAAAAGTTAAGATATAAAATAAATAAATAAGGTAACCATTCCTGCTATACTTTGTAATCATTCCGTTATACAATAAATTATGAATTTTAATAATATTTTCAATGTTAAATATTACGTTATTCGCTAAATTTACTTTATAGCCCTCCTTTTATCTTTAATTTAATTGGTAAATGCCTAGTGTCGTAATTAGTGAATATCAGTTCAAATCTGATAAGAATTTAGTTAAAATATATTATAAAAAAAAATATTTAAAAAAATGACATTAATAAATTTGTAATTACTTTATCTTATACTTAATTTATTTATGCTTAATTTAACATTATTCATATATTCACCTTATATTATCACCAAAATTTAATACCATGCAATTATTGCAACAAATTTTGAACATTCCTTTAATCATTTATTATTGACACTTAGAAATATTATTATCAACTTCCCCTTTAATTCACTTTTTCCTATTTGCAGAATATAATAATTATACTTTAAACCTTCATATTATTCTATTTATATAACTTAAAAAAATGTATAAAAATCTTTCTTAAAAAGT
>JBBPLE010000416.1:0-16452 GCA_038089675.1 Boletales sp. KT-2023b | reverse complement strand
CTAAAAAGTAGAGAAGATTAAACAATGTTATATTTATTATCCTTTTCAATGAGTCTTCTGTTATTAATTATTTATTAATTATACGGGTATTATAAAATTTATAATAATTCCTTTTTGTATAAGTATCCTGCATATTATTTTTTTTAAATTGGTATTTATATGTTAAATATATAAATTAAATCCTAAAACATTCGATCTTATTAGGGGTATTTAATAATCCTTTTTTAGATGATAAAATTAAACCTATAAAAATTGAAAGAAGTTTCATGAATGTTATTAAAGGGTAAAGCAGTGGAAGTTTATCCTAAATTTAATGAATAATTATAAATAAAAGCTAAAATAGCTGAACATTTATATTTTACATTATAAATATTTTTATATTGAAGACGAATACATTGATCATGTTATAGTAACAATCTTTGTATAATAATTTTAACCCTCCTCCAAACTACTAAAATAACCATGCTTTTTTAATTAAAACTTGAAAACGAATAAAATGTTTTATTTACACAATTTCAAATTTCAGCATGGGTTAGTTTTAAAAGAAAACGAACACACATAAGAGGTTTAATAATGTGATATCGCAAGGTTTAAGTATTATTACGAGTAATCAGACTCGAACTGATCACATCTACTTGGAAGGTAGAGGTTATACCAACTTAACTATACTCGTTAAATTTACTTAATTTAAAATTTTTTATTATGGGGGGGTAAATTATTTATTATGTTTTATATTCATAAATTATGAGTATAATAATAAGAAAGCAATCATTAATGAGAATAATCCTGTAGCTTCAGCTAAGGCGAATCCTAAGATTGCGTAACCGAATAATTGTCCTCTTAATTGAGGATTTCTAGCAGTTGAAGAGATTAATGAAGCAAAGATTTGTCCGATACCTAATCCAGCACCGATTAAACCTGAGCAAGCTAATCCTGCACCGATGAATTTTGCAGCAGCTAACATAAGTATTATAATATGTATAATTTAAAGATAGTGTCTGACATATATTATAATTTAAATAATATTACTCTTTTAAGTTGAAGAATAATATTATTTTATTACATTATTTGTTAAATTTATTTTCGAGTCCTACCAGATTCGAACTGGTACCATACTAAGCGACAATTAGAGACTCTACCTATTTAAGCTAAGGACCCTTTTAAATAAAAAGACATTTTACAAGAGCAAGGCGACTCGAACACCTAACAACGATTTTGGAGATCATTATATTACCAATTATACTATGCTCTTTAATTAATAGAATATATCTCTGAAAATATATAGAACATTTACACAAATAATAATTATAAAGGAAGTAAAGAGATTCGAACTCTCAACCGTTTCATTAAAAGTGAAACACTCTACCTTTGAGTTATACTTCCAACTTATATACTTAAAATTAAGGTGAAGATATATAATAAGGTATTAAATAATACAAATTATAATAAGCTTATTTATTAATTGAATGAGCATTATTAAAGATATATAAAACTTATTAACTAGAAAGAAATTAAAATATCTGAGTATAACTCTATCTTGAGTTACCCCGATTCGAACGAGGAAATTCTTCGCCAAAGGAAGACGTATTGCCAATTATACTATAACTCATAAACAAAAACATAATTAAATTCTTAAAATTTTATATTCCTTAAATACTATTTAATTAAATATGCCTAAAGGTGGACTTGAACCGCCAACGACTTATTACAAGTAAGTAATTTTACCAATTAAACTATTCAGGCTTTATTATAAATTATAATTATTACACTTTAAATTTAAATGCCTCGGAATGGAGTTGAACCACTGTCTTTCGATCTTCAGTCGAACGCTTTAACCCTTAAGCAACCGAAGCTTAAAAATATTTAATAAATAGTATGGAGAAAGATAGACTCGAACTATCATTACAGTAGTGCAAGTACAGTTGATTACCAATTATCAGATTTCCCCTTAAGTATTTATTTATGGTTTTAATAGTAATTCTCTTTTAAAAAATAATTACTAAAATTAGAATTAAATAATACAAATTATTACTATGTAATATATTACCTAATATTTATATTATACAATATTTTTATGAGGCTTAAATTAACTTATTAATTATTTAATAATAAATAATAGGAGGGAGCAAATTATTTATTATTCTAATAATATTTAATTAAAAAATTAATTATCTTAATTACATTGAATCTACCCAAGCTAAGTAATCTTGTACTGATACTGCTTCTACTGCTATAGGCATAAATCCATGCCATGTTCCGCAAATTTCTGAACATTGACCATAGAAAGTTCCTGTTCTTTCAGCTAATATAGAACATTGATTTAATCTACCTGGTGTAGCATCAATTTTAACTCCTAATGATGGAACAGCAAAGCTATGGATTACATCTGCACCTGTTACAATTAATCTAATGTGACAATCTACAGGGATAACCATTTTATTATCAACATCTAATAATCTGAATTGACCTAATTCTAAGTCTGTTTCAGGTATCATATATGAATCAAATTCGATAGATTGTCCACTTTCTGTTACATAATCACTATATTCGTATGACCAATACCATTGGTGACCTATAACTTTAATTGTTATAGTTGGTGAAGTTACTTCATCTAATAAATATAATAATCTAAAACTAGGGAAAGCAATTACTGTTAAAATTAAAGCTGGTGTTATTGTCCAGATTAATTCGATTAAAGTTCCGTGGTTTAAATATTTATGTACTATTGGTGAATTTTTATAACTGTAGAAGTACATTATTGAACCTAAAGCCCAGAAAACTCCTACACAAATAACAATTAAATAAAAGAAAATAGAATTATGTAAATCAATAATACCAGTAAAGGCCGGTGAAGCAGAATCTTGGAATCCAATTTGCCAAGGTTGAGGAGCATCATTGTATAAAGTATTAAAAATTGATATGTTTTGTAACATTTTTTGTTTTAAATTTTAAAAATCAGTCTTAGTTTAATTTACCAGTATTATATGTTTATTAAAGATAAAACACTAATTTATTACCTATATATATATAATATCCTATTTTCATAGTAAATGTTACATATTCTTAGGTATTACTAAGATTTACCTTAATCAATTCTTTTATTAAAGTTTAATTTATTACATGTATTTTTTAATAAATATTTATTTAATAAAATCGAAGAATAAATGATTTGTTCCTTTTAATATAAAATGTTAAGAAGAATTATCTTAATTATTATATTAATGTATAACAACTATTAAAATAGTTTCTATTTAATAAAGTTTAATTTACTTTATTTACTTTTTTATGAAACATATCTTATTATTATATTTTTTATTATTAATTTATAATTTTATTATTTAATTTTTGACAACCTAAAACATCAAGTCTATTTTAAAAATTAGTAATGCTAAACTTACGATTTTACAATCAATTCATTTGCATCCTATCTAAGAAATGATCTATTTCTTTATTTATGAATTTTAATCTCTTTGTGTATTTTTACAATATTAGTTAAAATGTTGTTAAATATACGTAATATACATATATATTTAAATACTTTCTATCAATATAGAATAACTATAGTATAAAATTGTAGTATATGTATTTTATACCGATTACAAGAAATGATTTATTATTAGGAAAGTAATAATAACCATTCGTGATAGTTTTCAAAGAGAAATTCATTTGATAGTATCTAGGGGATAGATTCGAACTTGATATACTTTCAGTAATTATCTAATATGTTTGTGGCTACCCAACTATGCAAAGTTTATAATTTATAAGTTAAATTAATAACTTATTTTAATTATTCAATATTACAATTGGTACACTAGGGAAACACAGCCTATTGGTCCTTTCGTACTAGAAGGTCTTCCCCTTTTTACTATTTGTCCCTCAAAAGGATAGGGACCATACTGACTCACGTCGTATTAAACCCAACTCATGTAATTTTTTAATCGGCGAACAGCCGAACCCTTCCAAGGTTTTGCCCCTGGAGGATAAATTAAGTCGACATCGAGGTCCCAAACAGCCAGGACAATGTGTACTCTCGCTGGCTATTAGGCTGTTATCCCCAGCGTAACTTTTATCAATTGATCCCTGTCTATTCCATAATATAGCAAAGGGTCACTATGCCCTACTTACGTATCTGTTCGACTATTAAGTCTTTCAGTTAAGCATGCTTACGTCATTGCACCCTACAGAACCTTTCATGGTTCATTAACTTCCATTTAATGTCTAGCATACCTTATTAATGAAATATAATTATTGATTTTAAAGTAATTATCATTTTCATAATAATTTACAATATTAATTTATTTGTCAGAATATTTATTATTATAAAAATAGTAAATATTAATTATTTTATCTATTTGGATGTACTTTGCTACTCTATTAAAGACGACCGCCCCAGTCAAACTGCCAACTAGTCAGCTATTTCCTCTTAAATTTTATAAATAAGAAGATAAATACCAGTTCCACCTCAGACCTAAGGTTTTCCATAGATGTCTAATCGACTCCCTATTATCTGTATAACCGAGGTTATAGAACTTTTTATATGATAACTAGCTACAGTAAAGCTGCATGGGGTCTTCCCGTCCTCTTTGAGGTAACCCGCATCTGCACGGGTAATTCAATTTCACTGAGCAAGTTGTAGAGACAGTGAAGCCATCGTTAAATTATTGATACTGGACCACATTTAATGGCCAATTTATTTTGCTACCTTAGGATCCTCATAGTTAAGACCGCTATTAACCAATTTTTTGTAAAAAAACAGTTACCCATTATTATTACTTATTAATATGGCATTGGGCAAATCTCACTACCTATACTATTATTTTCATAATTGCAGATAGTTGTGTTTTTAGTAAACAGTCGGGGCTTCCGATTTTGTGCCACCATATAAATAAATTAATAGGAGTTATTAATTTACTAAATTCATGGTTCCTCTTCTTGTCGAACTTATGAGGAAAATTTGCCGAGTTCCTTAACAACTTTTAGCTCTACGCCTTAGTATACTCTACCTACGAACCTGTGTCGGCTTAGGGTACGGTTGTGCTTAAATACTATACTTAAATAAAACTAGCCTAAATCATTAAATTATTAATTAATCAGCTCTCACTTTATAATATAAATAATTTAACTTCTACTAATTTAGGATTTTTTGCTTATACAAACATAAATTAAATACTTAATAATAATCAAATGACTAGTTTGATCTTATATAAATATTATTTATATTCCTTTTTGATATAAACTATAGAATATTCACTCTAAATTTATAAAATTACAAGGCTAAATTAATTTATAGGATTGAAGTTATTCAAAAACATCTTTTTCCTGGCCCAAAATTATAAAATTTACTATAATATTATTAATAATATTACATTTATATTAAATAATTACTTAATATAAAACTAGAACAATTCAATATTAAATCTAAGAAATTGTCTTAAAATTTATTAAATTTAATCTTCTATCTTTAATATTTCATAAAGAAATTCTAAGTGTTAATTTTATTCTCCTTGTGGACTTTCAAAGCTATACTCATCAGTCAAAACGTTGGTTTTGTACCTTAGAGACCGCATTAACATTAGTAGATTTAATCTTTAGCTAATAACCCTTTCGTATTCGGCGAGAAAGTTTAAACTTTCTTTTTACGTTACTCATGTCAGCATTATCTCTTCAGATTCCTATTATATAAACAATGTAACACTGTCAATTTTAGGTTTGTATTTCTTTATTAGAGAAATAGTTTCTTTAAATTATCTGAATGTTCTACTACCTAGATTTTAAATATAAACTAATAATTTTCTATATTTAAAATTAACACGATATCGGTTGATTATTTTAGACCCGTTAAATCTTCGGAGCAACAATCTAAAGGTTGATACGTTGATACACGTTCATTATAAGTAGCGACTACCAGGCTCACTTTTCAACTGCATTCAATTTGTAACTTCCTTTATTTCACTTAATAATCATTCGGGACCTTAATCAGTGTTCACGGCTGTTTCCGTCTTGACTATCCAACTTATCATGAATAGTCTGAATATCTACCATCTATTTATGTAATTCCGAGATTTATTTCCATTGGTAAGATTTTTAAGTCCCCGCAAATTAAACTCCTATTAATTTTAATTAATATTCGTATGGAATTACCGTGCTGTACCTCCATAAATATTGTGTAGATGTCATACTAAAATATGTTTCGTAGAAAACCAGCTATCACCAGGTCAGATTGGCATTTCACCGCTTTCCAAAAATCTTCGGAGAATAATGCAACATTCACCCGTTCGATCCTTTATAAATCTGTTCTTGGAAAGATCACCTGGCTTCGGGTCTAATAGCAGTAACTTAACCCATATTTATTTTTTTAATATAGTCGCTTTCGCTTAGGCTTTTAACCTTGCTACTTCTATTAACTTGCTGACCCATTATGCAAAAGGTACGCCATCGTCACGTTACAAGTTTAATTTTGTGACTTTGACTGCTTATAGAGTTACTAATTCATGATCTTTTTCACTGCGTGTTATTTACATTCGTTCGAACATTGTTCGATAAGAACTAATATTATTTGTATCTTTATTTCTTTTTTTACAAATTATATTATTCTACACTCTTTTCAACTTTTCCCTCACGGTACTTTTCACTATCGCTAAATTTATAATACTTAGCCTTAGAGGATGGTTCCCCTATATTCCGACAAGTTTACTCCCATCGTACTTAAATAAAAAATCTAAAAAATAAAATACAGGTCTCATAATATATTCACCTTCTTAGTTGTAATCGTAATTACTATGTAATAATATTACTATATTGAATATAATAATATTAATCATATCTATCTATATTCATTAAGCATTTATTTCTTACAATTAATATATATTAATTATAATAATTTAAATTATGTTTAATATACTATTAGCTATGTTCCTTCTTTAAAGTTTAATTTAATAAAATTTATTAGACTAATTCATATATTTTTCTTAATTTTAATTTATTTTATACAAGCTATAAGTGAAAAATCATTTAATTAAGTTTACTTAATGTTATAGTGATATTTTTTATTATTTTTTAGATTTAGGCTAATCCGATTTCACTCACCATTACTTTCGGAGTCTCGGTTGATTTCCTTTCCTTTCCTTATTGAAATGTTTTACTTCAGGAAGTATTAATAAAAAGGTTTCCCTTAGGATTGTCTCATCTCGTAATTTTCTTATTCTAATATAATTATAATACTATAATTATATTGATTATAAGGAATATGTAGACTTTTGGCTATGTAGCCTCCTTTTTTATAAATTTGCTAGTAATCCTTAATAACCCCTTTAAAATACTCATTAATTATTTTAAATAATTATTTGATGTTGTACAATATTGTCATCGATACTTTTATCTTTCATGTTGAAAAAAGAATAAAATGTAAAATTTTTAATATTAATTTGTTAAAAACTTAAAAGAGGTAGAATTAGTTTAATTGGTTAAAATGACGTCTTGTGGCGACGATGTTCAGAGTTCGAGTCTCCGATCCTACCCTTACTTTATTATTCTGTTTTAATTACTTTAAAAGTAAATTAAATTAATAATCAGATTATATTATATTTACCGAAAAAAGGAATTGAACCTTTGTTTTACCATCATGAAGGGTACGTTCTACCGTTAAACTATTTCAGTTAAAAATTAATAAAGAGAATAAATTAGCAATAGTTTAGTATAGTGAGTTAGAAAAATATCTATAAGACAGTTTCTGTTAATATAAATTTTCTGATTGATCTAATATATTATATAATATTTAATTATATTATTAATATTTTATAGGTTAAATAAAGGGTTTTCTTTGTTTCATTTTTATAGTTGTGTAAAATAAATTAAACAAACTTTAGTGTTAGATTTTATATTTTACAATTTTTTATTTTCTTTAAGAATTCCACCAAATTACTTTGTATTTTACACTAAAACTTTATTTATTAAAATTAATAATTATTAATTTATACCTTGAACTTTCCTAAATTTTCATGTGCTATTAATAATAAATATTAAGTAAATCAATAACACACGATTAAGTTTAAATTTCAGTTTAAGATTTCTAAACTCTCTTTTAAAAAGAAATTTAATATTTTAGATATTATTAAAGAAAATAAGGAGGGTGAAATAAATATTAAAGTTTAGTGTAATTCAATAGCATCTTTAATATAAGAACATACTAGAAGAACAAATACATAAGCTTGGATAAATGATACTGCTAATTCTAATCCTGTAATAGCTAAGAATAAAGCAAATGGTAATAAAGTTAATACAAATATTATTAATCCACCTGAGAACATTTTAAATAAGAATGTTGATAAGATTTTTAATAATGTATGACCAGCTACCATATTAGCAAATAATCTTATACCTAATGAGAAAGCTCTAGCTAAATAACTAATTAATTCGATTAAAACTAATAAAGGAACTAAAGCTAAAGGTGTTCCAGAAGGAATAAAGAATGAGAAAAAGTGAATTTTATGGATAGATAACCCTAAAATAGTAACACCTATTAAAATAGTAAATGATAATCCTATAGAAACTATTATTGAAGTAGTAATAGTAAATGTATAAGGTATATTACCAACTAAATTTGAACATAAAATAAATAAGAATAAAGAATAAATAAATGGTAAATATACTTCTCTACCTATTTGATCTCTTACTATAGTATTTATACTTGCAAATAAACTTTCTAATAAGATACTTTCTTTATTTGGTATTAATCTCATTTTTTTATTAAAGTTTAAATTAGTGTTTTCTTTACTAATATTTTTATGTATAAAAAAAATTAAAGATAATACTAATACTGTAAATAAAGCTGAATTAGTTAAAGTAAAAGTTGTATTAAAGAATAAAGGAGAATTATAGCTAGCTAAACTAACTACTTCAAATTGCTCTAATGGAGAATTTATAAATGTATTATTTAAATTATTCAATAACATTTTAATTTTAAATTTTTTTTTTAATTAAATTATTGTGTGCTTTTTTTTTATAAATATCTTTATGAAGGAAACAAAAAAATTAATTACTGAGATATTATCCTTTTAATGGAATCCAGATATTAATAAAAACTTTAATATAGTTCATAATATTTACTATAATTTTACTAATTTCATCTATAATATCAAAGTTATAATAAATCATTGAAACATTGAAAATAGAAAAATTGCCATAATTGCTGAAGCTATTTTAATTATAAGTATAATATTATTTAATAATAACTTAAATGGTTTGTATAAGATGGAAATAAGTTTCCATCTCATTAAATATTTAGATATCTTAGTATAAGCATATTTAGCACCTAATTTATAAAAATATAGATGCAAGAAATTTTAATATGTAAGATAAAATTTTTAATATCATTTAGTTTTAAATAATTAAAGGGTATAATGCACCCTAATTAATGGCTATAAAATCCAAATGATAAAAGAAGAAAAAGATCATGAAATTTTTAAAATAATCAAAATTTAAAGCATATAAACATAGAGATATTCCAAAAATAGTTTAATAAAGAGCAAAAGTAGGATATTAAAAGTTCTTTAAATGGTGCCTCTATACTACAAAAACACAAATATTTACAGTTTCTGTTTACTTTAAAAGCTTTTTTTTATAAAGTAATAATTTACTTAATTGAAAATTACAAGTAAAGAGACTCGAACTCTTAATTGCTATAAGCATAAATGCCTAAGATTTACCCGGTTACCTAAGATTACGGCATACTTGTTGAGAGAATATATTAAATTTTACAAATATAATTATATTTATTTATTTAAAAACATTTCCAATTTTTTAACAATATTTTCTTAAAATTGAAATTAATATAGGGAGTAGAGTAATCGAAACTCTGTCTGTAAAGTGTAAATTTACTGCTAAACCACTCAGCTAACCCCCTAAAATAAAATAAAAATTACTATTATTATAAATAATTATATATAAAAATATAGAACTAGTTGATTAAAATATAAAAAGGAGGGGGGTTATATACTTTACGTTTTATTTTTCAGCAGCACCTTCCAGTACGGCTACCTTGCTATGACTTTTGAGATGTTGCTCAATTTAATTCGTTGGGTTCAATTTTTTCTTAACAATCACGTTTATAAATTTAGAATAGATCAGAATATATATGTTACTATAAAGTAATTATATAATCAAATAGCCATAAAGCATATACTATTTATTCAATTAAGAAAAATCTAACCTTAAACTAATACTTCATCTTAATAATAAAATTATTAATTTGAAATTTGTACTAATTAATTAAGTATTTAAGTACTTATAATTATTATTTGAATACTCATATAAAGATTAATTTATACTTTCTAACAAATAGATTGTAAATAAGAAAATAAGAACATACACACCTTCCTTAAAATCAAGCTCCTTCCCAGCGACAGACGGTTAGTTCATCCTGAATGCTTAATTCACCGTTGCGTAATGATCAACGATTACTCGAAATTCCTTTTTCATGTCACCGAGTTTCAGATGACAATTCAACTAATTTAATAGTTAACTTTTTTTAATGATTAGCTCCTCCTTATTCCTTATATTAAGGGACAGAATTGCATCACTCTGTAAAAGTTTTTGTGGCACGTCTATAGCCCAGTTCATAAGGGCCATAATGACTTGTCTTAGCCCCAACTAGCATCTTATCAACACTATTATGTATTATGTATAAATTAATACTAGGGATTTCGTCCGTTTACGGATTTAACCAAACTTCTCACGACACGGACTGACGACAGCCATGCAACACCTGTATACTTACAATTATATTTAATTTAAATAAATAAATAAAACATGTATTAATAAGAATATACAAGAACTGGTAAGATTTTACGCGGATTATCGTATTAAATAACATGCTTCACTTCGTTTGCTTCAAGACCGACTAATTTTTTTGTTTTCAACTTTGCAGTCTTACTAACAAGGCGGAATGGTCATCGTGTTAACCTCGTCACTAATATTTATAATATAAATATAACAATATTTATATATATTTAATTTTTAATAACTACCATTCATCGTTGACTGAGAGAGATAATTAGGTCTCTAATCTAAGTTTCTTATTCTCCCCTTCGTTTCTGAGCGTCAATCTTTAGTAGATAAAGAGCTTTAACCTTTAGTACTCCACATTATTATAAGTTGTCAGTCCTAATTAATTATGTTGTTTAGCTTATCCTCTGTTAGATTCTAGCTTTAATTTTTATTATAAATTTTAAGTATAATAAATAAAGCCGCCTACACACCCTTTACGCCTGATTATGACGATTAACGTTTGCGTCTAAGGTCTTACCGAGTCTTCTGGCACCAAATTTAGACGACACTAATAGTAAGTTAATATCATTATTTTCTCTTACCTTATCTTAATATTAATTAAGATTTCAGTTAGCTAGTTCACTCTTGCGAGCATTGACTAATATTCTCGACTGCAGGTAATTTTATATTACTTGGGGTATTTCATTCCCAATGTGGCCATATGTTCTGTCAAACTTGGCTTTTGATCGTAGACTTGGTAGGCCGTTACCACTACCAACTATCATAATCAAAGTAAATAGAATCCTAAAGCAGAAAATTTCCTTTTTTAGTAAAATAAAAATTTACCTTAATCATTTATTCCTAATACAATATTTAAAATTATTAATATGCTTATAGTCGTATATAAATATTTATATAAAATAAGAATATTAAGAATAATTATATTAATCTTATACATTAAATTTAATGTTATATTAATATAATACGAAAATACTCATAAAATTTTAAGTAATTTTATTTTCTTTCTGATTAATTATCTTCTATTTATGAAGACTCATAGGGTATCTTATTTACTATACTCACCTCTACACCTTATTCCTTAGAATAAACCTAAATTTACTATCAGAAATAACGATTTGCATGTCTTAAAACTACTGAATAACGTTCAATCGGAACCAAAATTAAATTCTTACTTAAATTTGAACAATTAAATTAATATTTAATTGTCTTATTATATTTGTTTTTACAATATTTTATATCTCTTTTATGATTGAATATGAATAAATTATATTTTAATTTATTTATTATCCATAACACGGGCACTGTCGGATTTGAACCGACGACTCTTTTGGAGTACTCGTTTTCAAGACGAGCGCCATAAACCAGACTCGACCAAGTACCCTATTCAGTTTATTGGATTATTATAAGACCGAAGGGAATTGAACCCTTATAATATCCATTATGAGCGAACTGCATTAACCAATTATGCTACAGTCTTAAAAAATTAATATTTAATTATATACCTCTTTATTAATATAATTACTATTATTGAAGAGTTTAGGAATCGAACCTAATGTGGTCTAAGACCAATTCTTTTACAGAGAACCACCATTACCAATCGGATCACCTCTCCTTAATATTTTTATAAACTTCTTTTAAGTTAAAATTATTTAAATTTATTAATATAAACAATTAGGATACTAATATCAGTTAATAAAAAGGAGGGGAGATATAATTAAAATAGAAAATTAAATAATTAATTAATAATAAACTAATTAATCAAATTATTCATGAGTATTAGTTAAAGATATAGCTCCAGATCCTATTTCTAATACAAATCCTATAGTTAATACAAAGAAGAAGATTAATCCTATCACAAATCCATATGTACTTACTTGATATAAAGTTACAGCTAATGGGAATAATAATAAGATTTCTAAATCGAAAACTAAGAATAACATAGCCACTATATAGAAATGTATTTGAAAGGTTGATCTAGTTTGTCCTTCTATTGCTAAGAATCCACATTCATATGCAGAGGCTTTAGCTTCATAAGCGTTTTTAGGTGCTAATAAAAGATTTAGAGCTAATAAAACACAAGCTAAGAAAGGAACAATAATAAATAAAGTCATTACATTGCTATTCATATTATATATTATCAAATAATAAAATTGATAGTAACTGTACACTATTTAAAATTATTGTAGGTTTAGTTAAGAATAATAATATTCCTAAAGTTAAACTAGATATTAAGAAACTATGGAAATTATTTAATACTAATTCATTACTTTCTGTAGTATTTATATTAGTATTTGTTTCTTCTGTATGTAATACTCTTATTATTTTTATGTAATATGAAGCACTTATTACACTAGCTAATATTGCTACTATAGCCATTAAATAATATTGACTATCAATAGCAGAATATAATACATAATATTTAGAGAAGAATCCTATTAAAGGTGGTACACCAGCCATTGAGAATAAACAGATTGTTAAACTTAGACTTAATAAAGGATTATGGAAAAATTGTCCTTTTAATTGAGATATAAAATTAATATCAGAATTAATTAAGTTATTATTAATTAAATTATTTTTATTAATAACATATCCAAAAGCTAATAAGATTAAGAAAACGTTTAAATTTGTTAAACTATATTGAATTATATAAAAATATAAAGCTTCTATTGAACTTGCTGAATTTATTGCTAAAGCTATTAGAATAAATCCTACATGAGAAATTGTACTATATGCTAATAATCTTTTTATTCTTATTTGTGATAATCCTACTACTGTACCTATTATTAATGATAATAATGCACTTAATAATAATAAATGTTTAATTTCTATTATTTTATAATTAGTAAGATTTAATAAAAATACAGGTAATAAATCAATATTATCTAATACTAATAAAGAAGTTGATAAATTTAATCCATTAATTATTTCAAATAGTAAGAATATTATTGATATTTTAGGCATAATAGTTAACCAAATAGTTACTATAGTTGGACTATTATCATATACATCTGGAGCCCAATTATGTAAAGGAGCAGCAGCTATTTTAAATAATAAACCTAAAAAAATAAATATAATACCTAAAGTAATACCTAAAGAAACTGGTTCCTGTGATGTAAAAACGTGTAATACAGAACTTAAACTATATAATGATTCAAAATTAGTAATTCCTGAATATGAGTAAATTAAAGCTATTCCTAATAGTATCACACAAGATGATAATCCACCTAATAAGAAATATTTTAATCCTGCAGCAGTTGCTGATTCTGAATCTCTATATAAAGTAGCTAAAATATAAACACCAAAAGATTGTAGTTCTAAACTTAGATACAAAGAAATAAAATCTGATGATGATAATAATAATGAAGATCCTAAACTACTAAATATCACTATTAATGAATATTCTGTAGCTGGATTACTTACATAACTTAATTTTTCTGATTCTAATTTATAATTAGAATTATTTTTGTAACTATTTTTTAATAGATGTTTATTAAATATAGGCCAGGCAGTTAATATTAAAGCACCTATTATATATATAAAAATATCTATTATTTGTGATGTTATAGTTACATGGAATAAACCACTATATATACCTAAACCTGATTCAATTGATTGAATATATAAGGTATTTATTGATAAACCTGCGGCATAAGTAAAGATAATAGCAGTTAACCTAACAAATAAATTAGGAGACAAATTCGTTCTGATAGAAGGAATGGCAATAGCCACAATTAATATTAATAAACTAATAAAAATCATTAAAACCTTAAATACCCTGTAATAAATATATAACTGATTATATATTTATTATAATTAAAATAATATATGTATATTTATACTTTTATATATAAATACATAATAATATATCATTAATATAACAATTATAACAGTATAACTTAACATAAAATAACTAAAATTGGAGGGGATTTATAATAATTAAAATTGTGTTATCTTTGTTTAATATATTTTTTTTATATATTCTTAATTAATAACTATATTTTTATGATATTCCGAACATTTAATTTTTATATTAGAATTTAGATTTTCTTGAGATAAAAATAGTTGCTACCATAGCCAATAATAATAATATACTACAGATTAATAATAAAGCTGCTCCATATGTATATAAATTATGTCCTATAGCTTCAATTTGTAAGAAGTTAGTTATAGAGATATCAGCAATAGAAGGATTAAATGTAGTTAATACATTTACTAAAGATGAATTATTAACTGTTAAGAATAAACTATTAATAATATTAGTTAAATCAAAGAACATAGAAATAATAGAAACATTATTAATTTGGAAAGGTAATACAGTATAAATTATATAAATAAATAAAGATCCTATAGCTAATGCTAATGGGAAATTTTGTGTATATTGAGATCCTGTTTCTAAAATATCTGTTAATTTTATATTAATCATCATTATTACAAATAAGAATAATACAGTTATAGCACCAACATATAATAAAATATAAGAGATACCAATAAATTCTACTCCTATTAAGATTAAATAACCGGCAATATTAAAGAAAACTGAAATTAAAAATATTACAGCTAATACAGGATTAGTTGAAGTTATAACTAATAAACTAGAAAGAATAGCACCAAAAGCTAAAATGTTTAATAATAAATTTTTCATGATATTAATTTTTATTTTTTTGCCTACGTTTTACCGTTCGTAATAAATTAAATATTACAACTAAAGGCTGAATCCAAAAATATTAATTTAAACTAATATTTAAGTAGGTTTTACCTTGAATAGAGTGACCTAAAATTAGAATAACTAAAGGCAGAGTTCCTTAAGAACAAAAGAATAAACGTAAATATAAATAAAATAAATAATAAATATATTCACGTACTTATAAATATAAGTTTTATATATATAAGTATTTATTCGCTTCTTGCGAATAGAAAATAAATGGGATTAATAGCTAATTAAATAAAAATAGTTAATAACAGTCATATAAATTAGAAGAATAAAATAGTTTTATTTTAAGAAATTATTTAAATATAATCCTGTTGATACAGATATTGTAAATGATCCTCTTCTATTTTTATTTGAAAATCTTGCCGTTTCTACTAATACTGCTTTTTTTCTCGCTAAACTTCCTATTTTCTCTACTTTAACAGTTTTTCTAGGCACTATTTTTTGAGTAGGGAATCTTCCAGCAAAATTAATAGTTAATCCTGTTAAATAACCAGGGATAACAGAGAATCTTTTTCTTTGAATATTCGCTGTAGGTTTAGTAATTAATGCAGATTTGTAAATTTTACTTAATAATCTTCTAATTTTTAAATTTTCAGCGAAATAAGATAATAAATTAGCAATAATATTAGGATCGTAGAAAGGATAATGTAGTCTAATTAATTCTAATTGTACAGGTTTATTAAAAATTTTACTTAATAATTGAGATAAAAATTTTAATTTGTGATTGTAAATATTTAAGAACATAGAATTATTCTGTAACTTATTAATATTATAATTATCTTCATAATAATGAATAGGTTTATTATTGTTAATAAATGCACTGTTAAATATTCTTATTATTCTTTTCTGAGCTTGAATATCTGACATTTTTAATGATTCATTTCTTTTTATTATTGTATCAATTAATTTTTTAATTTGTTTTGATGGCATAGTTAAATTTTTTATTACTTCTTTTT
>JBBPLE010000415.1:0-30346 GCA_038089675.1 Boletales sp. KT-2023b | reverse complement strand
ATTCAGCATTTTTGTATTGAAAACATGTTGAAATAAATGGGTATCTGCTTTGCTCCAAATACCACTTATGCTTCAAAACTCAGCAAAGCAGATACCCATTTATTTCAACATGTTTTCAATACAAAAATGCTGAATTTCTAATATAGTTATGTTCTATTTTTGCCAGTAATATAATGGTGAAATAATTAAGACTTTCTAATTATTTTCTTCACAATTTGTTCAATGATAACATGATTTCCTGCACCCAGTGGTAAGCAATTCAAGATTTGCACTACCTTGGTGTTACTCATGGAGCATCAGATTGTCGACACTGAGCACCGATTTAGACTGTTGTTTTGAGGTGGTAGGTGACTACACCGGGCATATGCATCCGTGCCCAATGCCTGTAGACGTGCGCACATTGGCAAGTAGGTCCTCTTGCCTGATACAGGACGCCCACGTATTCGATCCGCCCACCCGCGCGGGGACTTGATTCCCGTTGCCAACGAGGCATGCCGCGCCTTTCGTCCTACACGGAGTATGCGATATGCATTGGGCTGCCTGCGTGGCGGGCCCTATCCCGGAAGAACTAGGTTGCAAAACTCGGCGCTCTCCCGGATGCGGCAATCATCACCGACGTCCTCGTGCAGATCCCTAGCGACGAGGCAACGCAGGTCGCACCTCGCACGCCGGCGACGTATGTCTTGACTGCCATCTGGATGATCGACCATATCTGTGAATTGTATCCGGTGTCCACACAGCCGCCGATCTGGAAGATAAAATCAAAGAATAAGTAAATACCGATCTCTTACTACACATAGTAATATTGGCGGGTGGCCTCCCGAGGTCTGAAATTAAGTAGCATGCCGCGGTGCTATACTAATTGATGTTGGAAAAGACCCGGCTTGCAGTGTTGTAGAACACGTCTACTAGTACTTGCTAGTGGCGTCAGCGGTATTGGTCGGCACCATCTGGGCGCAGCTCGCCCTAAGTTCGTGCATATGTCGCAACGAGTCAGGCAAGTAGGTGATACCTCGATAGTAGGGAGTAGCAGCACTGTCATTTTTAAACTTGCTTGCATCCAGTACAAGATGAGTAGTACTACTGCTTTTGGGTATGTATCAAACGAGACATGGACGCAACCGGACGCAACCGAAACAAATAAAAACTCAAACGCTCATGTGGAACTTGAAGTCACTTTCTGTGACAGTTTGCGTGAAAAAATAACGAGTTAAACATTGCGTTGACTGTTTTGTACCGCTGGCATCATCATGATCAAGACGACGCAGCAATCGTGAATTCCGCGCTGAAATCACCGGATTCGCCCATGACTGCAACACATTGCATGAGCATATACTCAGACCACACGAAAGAACCGACTTACGAACAAGACACCAGTCGTTTCCAGGCTCGGTGTCCCAAGGAACGGTGACCTGCCCGTCAGACAAGAGGAAGTTTTGCGCGATCGGAGACACTTCAGTGGCACCGCCTATTCCACCACCTTGGCGCAGGTGAAGCTCGGCGATGGGGTTCGAGACGTCGTTGGGTGGGTTGGAGGTATCCCAAGTGACGGTGTAAGTCCCGCCGACATTCCAGACGGTGCCGGTGGTTGGATAGGTGATTGCGGGTGCCCACAAGTCACGCTTAGTTGACGATTCGGCAGGGAGGGCGAGGACGAGCGAGAGGAGAGAGCATGCGGAGAAGAGTGAGAACACCATCAAGTGGACGATGAAGAGCAGATGATCAGAAGTATGATTTTCAGAGGTAGATATCTGGTGAGGAAGAGCTGAGACTCGGAATGGGTGATGTTTTATATAGCGACAACCAAACGGTCAGGGGTTAATCGGGTGCAGCGCATCCTGGAACGTCGCTGAAGGCAGCCCACAGACAGGGAAAACGGGGATGATGTACCGCGGAAGGTGTTTCGATTTCTGCCGCAGTGGTCGGCAATAACATGACGACGACACTAGCAAAGGAAACGCCAGGGCCACGTACATGATGGAATTGAACCTGAAGGGGGAGACGAAATCATTTCTGAAATCCAGGTCCGATAATATCTGCGGTCAAGATTCACTGAGACCTGTACGCTCCTCACACCAGCGTGATTTTGACAGAAGAGGTTAGGGCTGACAATTCGGTGAGCAAGTATGCTCCGTAAGCATTGAAGGCTCCTTCGGCATCAGAATCGCCGTCAGAAAAGACAAACCATACGTAGGTGTCCATCCAGCAACATTGCGGATGCCAAGCAACACATACTTGTCAACGGGAAGATAAGATACTAGGGTGGTGGTGGTGGTGGTTCGGATTCAAGGTTCCCCCAGTGCTCGTTTTACCAAATTGGGTATACCATAACGGAATGTTGACGATAGCAAAACTTATCCGCCAACAACCACCATGGCGGCAGCAGCTGTCACTCCCAGTCGCTTGCAGGCTGCAATTGTAAGCCTCGATGTACTATTTTTCAGACTGCATGAAATCCCACTTCTGCACAAACGAGTGCCAAGTACTTGCGCGCTACTAGTAGGTTTCGTGGTCCGTCAATGACCAATTACTACCCCCATGACATCGACCTCAGCATGTTCAGGTTTGCAAGGCAGTGACCAGAGCTAGAGTTGGTAAATTTTGCAGAGGCACAGAGATTGTGGGACGTGGACATGAGGCGCAAAGGGGGAATGATGCACCCCGAAAAGCAAAAGACAAAAGTAAGTTCAGTACATACACACACTGGGTCAGGCATGTCACTCAAACGCGCCCTTTACTAGGTCAGAGTCGTCGGACACAAAGGAAGCGATAATTTTGAATACCTGAGTAAGCCACCCACTCGCAACTACATTGCTTTCTGTGCTGTCGATATACAGTACTTATGTCGAAAAACAAAGCACCGGGCCTATCGCCAGATCGCCTTCCCTTTTCACCCTTCCCCTTTACTGTGTCGCGCTCGCTCATCTCACCTTCCCCATACTTGTAGCAGAATCCCGGGTTCGAAGTGTGGCCATCTACCATCCCATGAATCGCGTATATCTCTGCGGTGAGTACCTTAAAGCTTGATCGCCACCTCAAGTGACACGGAGCCACTAGCACTTGAACTTGAAAGACTAGGCTGCGCGAGATAACAACAGGGCCGAGTTACGTGGAAGCACCTGCTACTCGAGTGTTTCGATGACTGGCCACAATGATATAGCTGGCACGCCCGCTCACTGGTCTGCAGGTCCACGAGTGATGAGCAGACCAATCACGCTTGGTATCACAAAAAATACTCTCGAAATTACTCGTTCCGCATGACGGCTGGGTTTCAGTTTGGGCCGCGACAACCATCCCGTGTTGAAACGCTGCTCACTCCGGAACGGAGATTCCGAAACCCCTAAAAGTAAGCGGGTTCGAGAAGTCGAGACAAACTAACAAAGTGTGCATGACTAAATTTCCTTGGTAGCGGGAACAATTCAGGCGGTCTTGTTACCGTGATCTCAGCTGAGGAAAGATAGCAAGGCTCAGATGTTATTGACATGCAGTACCGACTAGATCCTAGCGACCACATCGTGGCCCAGCTGCCCCAGCATCGAGCTGTGATCTTTGTTACATTCGGAGAACCAATCTTCTAACGTCGGTTATTGAGGGTTTCTGGCTGGTGGAAATAGATGCTTTGTCATTCCTTGGGTACGCAGTAACACGTACCTCATCTCGCCAGTGGTCACCACGTCGGGCGTGGTCGACGCGCATTCTATGAATTAGTACGTGTTTCACTCGTTCATGACCCGTATCAGAGTGCCGCGGAGATTGTCCGAGGTGGGTACCTGCCCGAGACCGGACCGACCCCTTTTTTCTTCGACGAATACGACGAGCGCGCGTACGAGACGACCTCGCTACTTCTTGCACGGCGATGCCAGCATATATACGGTCATGTCCCAGTCCTTTTCCTTTACCCGGCCCGTCGCAACAAAAACAACTCGGACGGGAGGACAGCAGGGAACTCGGAGGCGCGGATCTTGATCTGTGCCGAAGATAAGCAACTTGTCATGAGATTACACAAGTAGGCGGTACGTTACTGGTCCACCACTACCCGAGGCGGTCCACACGCGCGCGAGCCTGATTTCACTTCAATGCCGAACAAGCGAATAAGTGATACCAATTAGATGAACGCCACCAGGGGTTCGCTTACATAGAGATGTCACTCGCTTTGCAGACGTTCCTTCACTTCACTGAGTTGGCAGAGTACACGGAGGCAACGACGTCGCCGTTGTCGATCACTCCGACAACCGCATAGCCACTATGCTCAGGTAGTAGGTGCCTTGATCTTTGGCTTTCTTAATTCTCCACTATAAGGGATATGTGAGTCGTTTTCAGTTGCAAACAAGGACTGGTCACAGTGTTAACAGATGCGCCGGCCCTGACCACATGGATGGCAATTCTGGAGAGGCTTACACCGATGGGTAGATGTCCATCGATAGAAATGATTTGGAAGGGCATTCCGACGAACTTGTCAGCCATGGCAGCGGTAGTAACTCGGGTTGCGATAAGGAGGTGGAGTAGACGTCAAGGTGAGATTGCAGGGGGTCAGCGCCCACATCCATAACCGGAAGGATACTCTTATACAGGGTATGTGTCTCCCGTGGGACGTGTCCTCTTCGGTTCACGTTCGCTCCCCGTATTCTGGGGTGGTGTGATTGATGTTGGATGCTTCCGATTCATATCTGAGAGGTCCTCGTGCGCCATCAGCGCACAAAAGGCGACGACGACATGGCATCATCATTCTGTCTTCGCGGTGGCTAACCACACCGGCCCGCACTAGTACCACATGGCTAATGCCTAACGGGGACTAGGGGGCGGAGACCGCCCTCGGGAAACTATCAGCACCCCCCTTCGTGGCTCGTGGGAAGTAGGCGAGACCGGTTGATTCAACCTGAAGCTCAGATCTTTCTCCCACCAGTCCCAGACAGTTTGATGCAACACTTACGAGAATTACTGTAGCCGATTGATGTAAATTCACGGTTATCCTCGTCCCTCCACACAGTGTGCATGTAATGCATCAACCGGCGAGTCCCTGCGCGATGACACAACGGCGACGGCGTGATGCACGAACCCATCCCACCCCGGGTGCATGTATGTAATGCATCAGCCGGTAAGTCCCTGCATGATTGCACTGGCTACCAGGTGTGCTCAGGCTGTCCATCTCGTCTCAACGCGTCCCCGTACCACTCGCCGTCCACCCGACTACCATCGTTTCTGGTCGTTGGACGGGCACGTCGAGACGGTCATGATGAACGCCTCTAAGGTCCATATCGCTCGCTCTCCGTCTTCAGCGTTGATAATACATCAAACGCGTATGACGCGACGCACAGCGAGCGAATCCATGGAAGGTGACGCACGCGCAGTAGTATGTGGCGCCCCGAGGGCCCGGGGTACTGGCAGGGACGCCCGCCTCGTTGTGATCGTCGTCGTCGTCCGTCGTGTGTGCCGACGGTGGCGCACGGGGCGTCGGGCCGGACTCGGGGGACCAGCTGGTCGATATGGATCATCCAGAAACGAAATCCCGATTCAACCTGGATACTGATCCGACGGCGCCCCGGCCAGAAAGTTTAAGTCCCCGAAGTATGTAGGGATGCGAACGATTTCCGGTCAAACATGGATATATCCGCGTCCGTGCCTCGGCCAGAAAGTACTAATGCATGCACGGGCATCTTGCGGGCATCAGACTCAAAAAGCCGGTGACCGGGTATCGAGTGACGCGCACGTGCACGGTCACGACCATTCGACCATGGCATCCCTCCCGTCGTCATACCCGTTGTGGTCCATGTCCACGGGCGCTGACGAGGGTCGACGCATACACGCATACACGCACGCACGCGGTGCAGGTACTTGGGTTGCGTGAACCGACAAGAACGAACGATCGTCTTACCTTGCGCACAAGCACCGCATACCGGGCTGTGCGAGCAGAGATACGAGCGACGCTCCCTCATCAACCACCACCACATCGAACGAGGTCGAACACCCATTCCTTTGCGTCAGTGGGCGCAACGCGCGCGGATGTAGTAGCATGTATAGCCTAGTCTGTGGGTACCCCGTCTCCCGATGCTAGTCGTCAAATGCACAAACGTAAAAAAAAAGAAAAAAAGAAAGGAAAAGAAAAGAAAAGAAGACGACGATCCCCTGGGATCGCCACCCCTCATAAGAACCGATTCCGAACCGGGTCCTTCCCCTGCGCCAACCGGCGCATCACCACGTTCGACGTCAGACTCGAAAACTGGCAACGGATTCAAAGGTCAATTAGCGAAAAAAAACGATGGGCGCGCGAGATGGAACGACAACGCACCCCGTTTCCGACAAAGACCGCCGCGCGCTCGGCGATGGCCATGTCGACCGCCATGCCGACGTGCACCTGCTCCGAGTCGAGCACGAGGTCGGAGGAACCGGCGACGTCCGTCCAGCCGTCTTGGAGGAGGGCGCGCTTGACCTCGGCGAGCGCCCAGGACCAGTCGTTGGAGAGGACGTAGACGCGGTCGAGATCGAGGGACGCATGTTGGGCGCGTATCTCGCGGAGACGGGCGACGAGCTGCGCGGTGTCGGGGAGACAGTGTTTGAGATAGTATGCGGTCAGGGCGGGGGTCGAGTCGGCGTAGGGGGACGGGTCGAATCGGTCGGGGAGGGCGGGGTGCTGGTCGATGCCCATGTAGTCTGCGCCCCAGGTGGCGAGGTTGGGGCAGTGGCGGGCATAATCGCCGCGACGGAGATGAAGGGCGAGGAGGCCATGGAGCGTGTCGGTATCGTCGGAGACGTGCGAGGGGAGGAGGTACGCATTGCGGGCGAGGGCGGACTGGACGAGCGGAGACCAGGCAAAGTCGCGGAGGATGGGGGATTGCGCAAGAGGTTCAAAGAGGGAAAGCACACGTGGGCCACCGAAGAGGCTGGAGGGGAAGGAACGTGGGTCAGCGTGGGTATGGAGATAAGAGTCGTGAGAGAGACGTGCAAACGATCAAACACGTCGTGGGAGGAGGAATCGACCTCGATGCACTGTGCGTCGGTCTTGTCGATCTGAGATTTCCACCAGTCGATGAGGAGGGCGCCATCGGCGTCGTTGGGGGCATCTGCGGAGCTGATCACGTGTGGAGGGTTTGAACCGGGGCAGACACGTGCGTAGTACTCGGCGGAGACGGCGAGGGGGGCGTGGGGTGCACTTGGCATGGGCCCGCCTGCGGTGGGACCAGCGAGGATGGCGTTGATGGGTATGCGTGTCGGACGGAGGGCGAGGCCGTAGAGGGTGAACGGGAGGGGGATGTGCGACCATGTATAGTCCTCGAACACGAACGAGACGTTGGCGACGTAGGCGAGGTAGGACATCAACAGTCTACAAAGGATCAGCGAGAGCGGGAAGGCAGTGGACGTACGCACGCTTCCTGGAGGATATTGTTGAGGCCGTGGCCCCAGAGATGACCGGGGAAACGCAGGAACCGCGCAGGACGGTCCCCAGTGCGGGTGAGGGCTGCCACGGCGTGCTGGGGGAGACGGCGTTCAAAGGTGCGGACGTCGTCGTAAGAGGGCGGGATTCCCTGGCAGAGAACGCCCAGAAAAACTAAAATGGGGGTGCAGGCGAGACAGCACAGGACACGGCGCAACGAAATGCGGCAGCGACGCCGTTTTCGTGCTGGAGGGCGCACTGGGGCATCTGAGCTGGCGAGGACGGCGTACTCACTGCGACGCTTTCTGAGGGAGAACCAGTCGACCATCGTCGTGGAAACAATGTTTCTGGACCTGTCGTGCACATCTTCACTTCTATTCATTGCCTGCGGGATCTAAGAAAGAGCCGGTTTTGGATCAGAAAAAAATGACATCTGGGCGCCTGAGACTTTGTGCATTGCCTTGTCGCAGCCACTCACGTCGATATGATGATGATGCATCCAGCAGCCCGACAAGCAAATTCGACGGTCGCGAACAGTGCGAGTGCTGGTTCGAGCTCGGCGGTGAGTTCCACTTCGTGTCCGTGAACATTGTGGCATTCTGACCCTTCCAAGACTTTTCTTGTTACGACAACGGCAACTTCCCTCGCGTCGTTCTCCCAATCGCCTGCCGTTGCGTCGACCAGGTGAGTTCGAAACTCGTTCATTTCCGTCCTCACACCATTGCGCAGTTCCACCGCAAGCACCGCTCAGACGACGACGACAACGACGACGACCACATCCGCGTCAACGTCAACGCCGACATCGACATCGACGTCCTCCTCGTTCACATCTCGTTCACGTCCTCGCCCACGTCCTCCTCATCCACCTCTTCAGCCACCTCGTCGACACCTCCTTCGACCACCACACCTCCATCCACTTCGTCCGCCGGCACTCCCACGACCATCACATCCGCATACACCACCACCGTCAATGGAACACCCGTCGTCGTACGTTTCCATCCACCTCTTTCACCCACTCCTCACCCCTCTCACAGACCACGACCACCATCCCCAGCACCATCCCCGCACCCCCCTCGTCCTCGTCCTCCGACCGCACCGCCATCATAGCCGGCTCCGCAGCAGGCGCAACCGCGCTCCTGATCCTCCTCCTCACCCTTGCCTTTTGTGCGCGTCGCAGCCGCTTCAAACGACTCGACTTTCTCGACGCCATCACCCTCAAACGAAAGCAAGTCCACTCCCGCGCGACCCTCCTCGACGGCGAAGACATGCGGACCCCCTACCGCGACTACGACACCCCGTGGGATGCCAGCATCGGCGTCGGCACGCACACCGCACCCACCACGCCGGGCACGCCACCCACCCTCCGCTGGTCCGAGACCGGCTCCGTCTTCCGCGAAAACGTCTGGCCGCCCCCGCACGTCCACAACCCCGACCCTGACGCGCACGAGGGCAGCCAGCTCCTCGCTGACCCTTTTGCGAATCGCGACGTCGACCTCGGACGAATTGTCGACGACGTCATGGGCCCCGCTGCCGTCCATTTCTCCGATCGCTCCGTGTCCTCCGTCTATCGCGCTTCCGTCGCCGAGTCGAACGTCCATTCGCGCTCGACGTCGAACGGGTCGCATGCAGCCTTGTTGGAGGCTGCCGGATTGGGGACGGTATCCGTGCGACCGAGTCCGTTGGCGCAGCAAGGCGCGCCAGGTCCAAGCTCTGTCAGTGCACACGCCGAGGTGGTGTGATCGCCTCTTCGTGCACGTGTGGTCCGATCGCCATATTTGCGGGTATATATTTAATGGATATATATCTCTGCTACTTGCATGTAGTTTTCCATCTTCTTTCATTCCTCGACGCTGACCAGCGTGGTCAGATACATACCATACAGCCGTATACCGCTATCATCGTCACCTACCCGGCTTGTTGCTGTTGTTTGACCACCCCTTTCACACCTCGGCGAATGTTTTTTTAAAGGTATACCACAGACACTCACACGTGCATACGTTCCAGACCATTCATGTACAATCCCCCACATACTTCCCCCTTTGGACACCGCAGTTGTGTTTTTTTCTTTCGTTTTGTTATTCCCCATTGTCAAGACGATTCGTAGACGCCATATTTCTTTTCTCTCCGATAGATGGAGTTGCATGGATCGTCGTCGCTGACGGACATCTCAATTGGCATGACGTTATCTGTCTTCCCGAACTGCGCCACGTGTGCGAGGGTCCCGGTACCTGACGTGGAAAATAGTTTCGGTCTATCGATTTATCCTTCAATGTTCCCATCGTGCGGGCCGGGATGTATAATTAATGATCATTGCCATGCCGCTCGTGGTGTTTCGGCAGGCCATCTTAGATAATTACACCAGCCCATGACCTGTGACAAAGTCCAAACGGACGGATGGATGCAGCGCTTGTGCACATCCCGCCGCCGTCACGGCACGACGACCGAATTTCATGTTCAACGTCGACATGACTCTGTGCTACCATCGGCGACCTGTCGCCGTTGTTCATCGCCAGTGGGCCACACAGAGAGGCTTTTCGGATCAGCAGTTTCGAGCGTGATGCTGCGGACGTGCTGCGGCTGCGCAGGGTCACGCGTCCGGTTCGCCTCCCAGGCTTGACGGTGACAATGACAATATTGTTAGCGTTGTTCAGGCCTGGCCCCAAGAAGCCAGGGCCGAGCCGATCGGTCTCTGGAATATGTCCGGTGACCAACGTTGGCCAAAAAAAAAAAAAGAAAGAAAAGAGATCACACGCACAGTTAGAGGAGCCCCTACATACGTCTGCCCCCCGTTCAACGGGCTCGTTTTTTTTTTTCGGAAGCAGACGCGATACCACGGTAACGCCAACGACGGCGTGTTGCCCACAGATTACAATGCGTGTTTCAACCTCCACTGCACGTCAATGAGACCCGTTGCCCGAGGTTGTGAGTTGGTTCTGCTCGATCGCGAGCAGCGTACGCGCGCACGAGGAGTCAGGGGAGTAGGATCGACCCCAGGGAAGGGACGCCGCCAACGGGAACGTTTGGACACGATGCGATGCCGTCCGAGTCCCATCGTCGAACTGCTTGTGGTTCGCCATCGTACGCATGCGGCCCGGGGCGCGATCAGAACTTGCACGGTGCGGATGGAGGGACTCCGAGGGAGACGTTGCGGCTTTTATCTCACTGACGCTTCGTTATCATGGATGAGCGCATACAAAATGGGGACAAGCCGGACGCGAAATGCATGCACCCTTGCGGGTGCGTTACAGCACTTCTAACGTTACAAGTGTACCAGGTTCGGGGCATATTGTGCGCCCATGCGACTTTAGACGGTACATGCTGTACATGATAACTCGCATCAAGCGCTCGAGCGTGTATCGTCGATACAAAATCCGACGAGAAACCACGATCCGACCGTCGCAATTCGCAAATTATCTGATTGTCAATGTAGCAGAATACAGCTAGACACATCCTACGTTACGCCGCATGTACTGTCCACCATGGGGCAAGGCCCCAAAGGACAATAAGACGGTTCCAGCTCTCCTCATGTATAGTGTCGCGTCGTCCGCTATCTGAGGTTGGGGGCACGAACCGCCATAACAGGCTATCCCTGGGTCATCCGGTGTCAATGACGTTGTATACCTTGGGCGCGCCGATGTAAGGATAGCCACGATAGCCAGGGTCGTAGACGCCGAGGTCAAGGGCGCCGTCTCCAGAAGGGGCTGAACCGCCACTAGAAAGGAAAACGGGGTGTGAGTCGTGCTTCTCGACGGCGAGTTGCGCATGGGGATGTATGCCACGTATAGTCTGAGTTTCGCTCGGCTCACTATCACATGCGAGTTCGGTGGACCCAGAACGACGTCGTTTTCGCCCCTGAAAGCCGGAGAAATGATGCGGTAAATCTGCAACAGCCGAAATTGGTTCCAGAATTCGATCGCTGGCACTTGCGGTGCAGGTTGAGGGTGGTGATCCCGGCCGGGCGCTCGCTTTTTTATCATCGATGTTCCTTTATGAGGTAGGGTATCTCTCGTCCGATTTGTCTCCTTCGGTGTGCGCTCATCTTGGGGTAGTGACAGCATGGTTTTTGCGTGGAAGTGTTCTAGCGACGTGTCAAACCTCCGTCACGGCGCGCCACCATCAGGGGGCATCGTGCTTCTCTGACTTTGGACAAAGACTGATGACCATATCGAGTGCACGAGCTTGTAGTTGCCTGGTCGTAATCCTTTATTGTCCACTTTGCAGCATGGATGACCCGAACGAGGTCAAGGAAACGAGTCATGCGGTCGTGGTGGTTCCGTAAGAATGGAATCGTATTCGGTTTGGAAACCGAAATAACTCGGTACAACCCATCAAAGAGAAGACGTGCCTGTTCCGGGATCCGAATATCATGTTCTGCATGTCGTACTCCCTCAACGCACCGATCCTGCGTCATTCTATATATGATCAGTTTGCTTTATCAATATGTTTCCCTTTTCATTGATGAATAGCACCAATTGGAGTGGGGTTCGACCCCGAGAAGCTCGCGGTGGTGAGGAATCAAGAAGAGACTGTGGCTGCGCTGATTCCTGCAATGGGTGGCGTATGACATGTGACATGTGATTGCCGTACAGACGACTCTGTCAGTGAACAATTGAGGATTGAACTGCAAGGCAGGTGTTTCATCAAATCCCTCTAACTGGCGACTCCACGATCGATCAAAAATCTGCCGACTGTGCCGTCGGAAGCTCACAGGACAACCTTGTAAAAGGTCTTCGACGTTGCCGCCGTGCGCGACATCATTCCTGCCTCGACTCTAGCAGTCCAAGCACAAGATCATGCCAATTCATGTATTTGATTCCAACTTTTCGCCGTAGATTCTTGTCCACACGCTCGTTACACTCTGTACGCACACAACGATTTACATACTACGGCAAGCACAACTTTCCTTCCACCGTTTCATACTATACAATTGTGGCTAGCCCCGAAATGCTCTTCAGAATGGTCGGATGAAGAAGAATTGCGTCGGTTGCAAGTCACCCCCCGATGGGATTTCACCAAGGGCGACCTAGGGCACGGATCAGAAGACTAGTCTTGCTACGATCAAAGCTGGGGAATAATTTACATCTTTGCGACCGTCATCGCCCAAGGTCCATCCAAAGCCGGGCCGGTCTGCCAGCTCGATGCTGTCAGGAGATTAATGAGCTTATCGACTTGAAATTGCAATGATTCAAGTTCTCACGTAAACGCGTCGCCCGCCACCTGAGGCTGGCGCACGAACCGCCATCGCCGGTTCAACTCGGGTTGTACGGTGCCAAAGACGTACTTATCATGGAGCACGCCGGTGAAAGGATAGCGGTAGTTGGAACGGTCAGGATCGATGACGCCGAGTTCAAAGGTGTTGTCTCCACAGGGGCTGAACTGCCACTGGAAAGAAAACGGGATGTGAGTGGATCTTCTCGATGGCGAGTTGCGCATGAGCATACACACCATGTTTAGTGTTACAGCACCCTCTCGGCCCACTGTAACAGGCACGAAGTTTGGACCGTAGTAGGGGACGCCAGTGACCTCTACGTTGCCGAAAGCAGTAGAAAAAATGCGATAATATCCATCGTCGAATTGGTTCGCCATTGCAGATGCTGTTACAGGACTCGATCAGAACTTGTGGTGTAGGTTGAAGGAGACGATACGGGTCTGCCCCCTGCTTTTATATCATCGATGCTACTTTACGGGGTAAGTATTTCTCGTCCGATTTGTCTCCTTTGGTATGCGCCTACCCTGGGGTCTGGGCGGGGTAGTTACAGCATGGAAGCGAAGTAACAAATCTCCGTGCGCCGCCATCAGGGGGTATTGTACTCCTGTGACTTTGGACGGTAACCATATCGAGTGCACCAGCTTGCGCCGCTGGGGCTAACTCCCGACGGGAACCACGTCTTGTTATAATCCTCTATTGTCAACTTAGCGGCATGGATGACGCGAACGAGGATGCGAGTTGTACGGCCATGGGGATTTGGTAGATAAGTAATCCTATTCGGTTTCACAGCCGATTAGTAACTCGATAAATCAGCGGATTAAGCGCACCATTCAACACCAGAATGGCACCATGGCATCTGCAAACCGTTGGAAATGAACGCTTCAAAACGAGTGAACGGAATATTACGTTCACGATAGCGAATGCATCCGGTTGGCCGGCTGCCCGAAATCTCCTCAGCTAGTTAGTAGGTTTGTCAGCTCATTTTTCAAACTAACTAAACGCGGCGTCATTTCGATGCTGAATGACTCGCTTGATCCGCTGATAGGCTGACTGGTGCCCCGTTTAGTTAGTCTGTTACTAAACCTTGAGGCGGTGGAACCTTGCAGGGACCTACTCGGTCCAACATATTCGAGATTGATGATTGACCTCAATCACAACCTGTGTACTGGTAGAACTACGCCGGTGGTCAAAAACATCCATCGTGCGAGACTAATCATTTCTTCGCCATGGGAGCGGCAACTACATAAGTTGTCGTATCTCTCAAATGTAACATTCTGTCAACTTGCAGGCAACCCTGTAAAAGGACCTTGACGTTGCGACCATGCACGATGTCATTATGACCTTGCCAAATTGCGTTTTCCACTCAAACTTATCGCCATGCACAACCTTCATTTCACTTTCTACGCATACAACGATTTACACTTGGTAAACACAATGTTCTCCGCCTCATGCACACCCGTTTCACACCATGCCATGCATGGCTCTTTCTCAAATTTAGTATTGTTCAAGGCGAACAATTCCGTCGGTTTCATATCACTGTCCCGCCCGGGCAAGATTGGGGCAAGAATGACCTGGGAGATAGATCAAAACGTGGGGAAATCAATCACATCTCTGCCCTTTGGACCACCTAAGGACCAACCTAAACCGCCCCTTTTTGTAGACAGGATCCTGCGGGAATACAAATCAGTGAGCCGATTAGAGATTGCAACGCAGGCTCAAAGTCCTCCTCACGTATATGCGTCGGGGTCCATACTTGATACAACATTTTTACCTGCCACTAGAGGGGAAGACGGGTGTGAATGGTTCTTCTCGATGGCGAGATGAGCACGAGCACACATGCCGTGTTGAGTTCCAAAGTATCCGGTCTGCCTGTTCGAACAAACAAGTTGGGTGGTCCCTGGTAAGGGATGCCGATGACTTGGCCTTCGCCGCTGAAGGAAATGATGCGATAGCATCCTACGTGGTCGGGCTTGTGCGTCATCGTAGATGCTGTCGCAGGACTCGATCAGGACTTCGGGTAGAGGTTGAAGGGACGTGCGGATCGATCGCATGCTTTGATATCATTGACCCTCTTTGATGGGGTAGGAACTTCACGTCCGATCTGTCTCCTTTGGTGTGCGCTCACCCTTGAAATTTCAAGGTGAGACTTGGGACCAGCGAGCCACGGCAGTCAGATGGGAGACTCAGCCGTGTTTGAGAATATCAATAGCTTTCTGAATCCGTTCGTTCTAGAACAAACGAGAAGTCGCATTGCAGCTGTATGCCGATTCTGAGCTGGATTCTGCCAATTTTGGATGCTTGCTCTTCAAAACGGATTTCAAAACACCACCCAAAAAGGCCTCAAAACGACAGCCATTTTCTACTTTGAAAGACCCTAATAATTATTGTATGCCTGTGACTTTGGACAAAAACTGATGATCATACCGAGTGCACGAGGTTGCAGTGGGGGTCACGCCTGGTCGTAATCCTTTATCGTCCACATTGCAGCATGGATGACCCGAGCGAGGATAAGGAAACGAGCCATGCGGCCGCGGTGGTTCCATAGGAACGAAATCGTCCTCGGTTTGGCAACCGAAATAACTCGGTACAGCCATCAAACAGGAGACGTACCTGTTCCGGGATCCAAATATCATACTCTGGATGTCGTACTCCCTCTCTGTCTGGGCCCATCTGTCGACCGGCCTAGAACGATTCCCGAGCGCCGATTGGTTCGCCTGCGCTCGAATGAGTGCAGTTGCTGAGGGATACCATATATAGATAGACAACCCTTGTAAAAGGTCTTCGACGTTGCTGCCGTGCACGGCGTCATTCTTTGCCTCGACTCCAGCAGTACGAGCACAAGATCATGCCAATTCGTATATTCGACTCAAATCAAATTTTCAAGTTTCCGCCGTAGATCCTTGTCCACATGCTCATTACACTGTACGCAGACAACGATCTACATACTACGGCAAGCACAACGTTCCCTCCACCGTTCATACTATACATTTGTGGCTAGCCCTGAAATGCTCTTCAGAATGGTCGGATGAAGAAGAGTTGTGCCGGTTGCAACTCATCGCCCGATGGGATTTCACCGAGGACGACCTAGGACACGGGTCAGAAGACTAGTCTTGCCACGATCAAAGGTAGGGAATCATTTACTTCTTTGCGACCGTCATTGCTCAAGGTCCATCCAAGGCCGGGCTTGTCTGCCGGCTCGATGCTGTCAGGAGATTGATGAGCTTATCGACTCGAAATTGCAATGATTCAAGTTCTCACGTAAACGCGTCGCCCGCCACCTGAGGCTGGCCCACGAACCGCCATCGCAAGCTTTCCTCAGGTCGTACGGTGCCAGCGACGTACTTATCATAGAGTACGCAGATGAAAGGATAGCGTAGGCTGGAACGGTCAGGATCGATGACGCCGAGTTCAAAGGTGTTGTCTTCTTTGGGGCTGAACTGCCACTGGAAAGAAAACGGGATGTGAGTGGATCTTCTCGATGGCGAGTTGCACATGAGCATACACACCATGTTTAGTGTTATAGCACTGTCTTGGCCCACTCTAACAGGCAAGGAGGGTGGACCCAAGTAAGGGATGCCAGTGACCTCTTCGCCGAAAGGGAAAGAAATAATGCGATAATATCCAACGCCGAATTGGTTCGCCATCGCAGGTGCTGCTGTTACAGGACTAAATCAGATCAGAACTTGTGGTGTAGGTTGAGGGAGACGATGCGGGTCTGCCGCCTGCTTTTATATCATTGATGTTCCTTTACGGGGTAGGTATTTCTCGTCCGATTTGTCTCCTTTGGTATGCGCCTCCCCTGGGGTTGGACGGGGTAGTTACAGCATGTCGCATGCATGGAAGCGAAGTAGCAAATCTCCGTGCGCCGCCATCAGGGGGTACTGTGCTCCTGTGACTTTGGACAGTAACCATATCGAGCGCACGATCTTGCGCCGTTGGGGCTAACTCCGGACAAGAACCACGCATTGTCATAATCCTTTATTGTCAACTTAGTGGCATGGATGACACGAACAAGGATGCGAGCCATACGACCATGGGGATTTGGTAAATATGTAATCCTATTCGGTTTCACAGCCGATGGAACTCGGTAGACCAGCAATCTACCGACGGTTTGGCCCTCCGCCTACCACAAACTTCATAGACGCGTCTGGTCACCAGACTACCCCTCAAATGTTCCCACGTTCTCGCACGATCCGCCATCGCGCCTGACGCTCAGGTTGGTTGGAACCAATGACACTACGATCACTAAATATCAGGATAACTATCGTCATCGGAATTGGTTACCTTGAGGTCAACGACATCCATCGGCACGTGGATGGATTCTCACTAGAAGGACACCGCTGTGTGCACCATTCTCGGTTGCGAGCAGCATGTGCGCGTACATTTTTCAGATTCATCCGGCCCACTTTCACGGCGGAGTGGGTCGAACCTGTGATCAAAACTTGCAGTGCAGGACTGAGAACCATAGAAGGAAACTTTGTAAAAGGTTTTCGGCGTTCGAGTTGCGACTGTGCACGACGTCATTCCCCACCTCGACTCGGATAGCACAAGCCATTCGTGCTTTCGACAACTTATCGTCATAGATTCTTGTCCGCACACTCGTTTTACTCTCCACGCATACAACGAATTACATTCGGCAAGTACAACCTTCCCTCATCACACCCGTTTCATGCTATACACCATAACTGCCTCTTTCTCTTCAGAATGGTAGAATGTAGAAGCATTGCGTCGGTAGCAAGTAGCTCCCCGGTGGCGGGAGCATGCCAAGGATGACCTGGAATACGGATCAGAAGACTAGTCCTACCAGGATCAAATGTGTGGAATCAATTACTTCTTTGCCACTTTCACCGCCCACAGTCCATCCAAAACCGGGTTTGCCGTCCAACTGGATCCTGCATGAACGTGAATCGGTAAGTCGACTTGTGATTGCAAACGATTCGTTGAAGTTCTCCTCACGTAAACGCATCGCCACCTATCTGAGGCTGGGGCAAGAACCGCCATTTCAAACCTTCCTCTGATTGTACGGTACCAACGACATAGTATTCCTTGCGCGCGCCGATGAAAGGATAGCCATGCTGGTCAGAATCGTAAACGCCGAGCTTGTAGGTGCCGTCTCCCGAAGAGGTGGGTTGCCACTGGTAGGAAAACGGGGTGAGTAGTTCTTCTCGATGGTGAGCTGCGCATGAGCATACATACCATATTTAGTTTCAAATCATCCGCTCGGCCCGCGCTAACAGGCAAGGAGGGTGGTTCTAAGTAAGGGACACCAACGAGTTGGTCATCGCCGATGTAAGCCGGAGAGACGATGCGATAATATCCATCGTTGAATTGGTTTGCCATCATATATGCTGTTACAGGAATTGATCAGAACTTGTGGTGTAGGTTGAGGGAGACGGTGCGAGTCGGCCCCCCGCCTTTATATCGTTGATGCTCCTTGACGGGCAGGTATTTCTCGTCCAATTCGCCTCCTTTGGTGTGTGCTCACCCTTGAAATTTTGGGGTAGCTACAACATGTCGTATGCATGGAAGTGTTCTAACGTGCATGTGTCCAGATTCCTGTAAGCCACATACTTGAACGGGGGATATCATACCCCATGTGACTTTGATAGCCGCATCAAGTGCACGATCCTTATATAGTGCGGTCTAAAAACGTAATGTTTTGAGCACACCTTTGTATGATGCCTGAGCACCAATCGGTTCGCCTACGATCGCCTAGAGCCAAATGGAGTTACAGATATGATGCTTTTCTCGAACGGCAAGGCAAGTCAAAAATTGTGCCTACTCACTGAATCAGGGAATATTGTGCTCCCGTGTGACTTTGGACGGTACCTGATTTGTATCTGATAGTAATCATATCGAGCTTGTACCACTGGGACTAATGTCCAACGAGAACCACGATCTATGTTGCAATTATTATTCTCAACCTAGCAGGCATCGGACTAGCGAGCTGGTCCAGTAAGTAGTTACCCATGATATTCATTTTTCCCACTGGCCGAAGTACAATTCAGCACAACCATCAACGACAAGACAAGACAAGCTCGTTCCCGAATCCAAACTTTATCCCTCAACGCCTTGATGCTCCTCGTTCTGGCTGTGGTCAGTTTATATTATCACCTTTCATTGACGTGTATATCACTTGGAGGCTTGAAGTGGTCAAGCGAGAGAAACACGAGGAAGAGGAGACACAGGCTGGACTACGCTGTGCTAACGCTCTCTTCACTCTGTACGCACACAACAATTTATACACAATGACAAGCACAACTTTCGTCCCCCCATCATCGCACGCCCGTTTCATGCTATACACCGTCACCTGACTCTTTCTCTTCAAAATGGTTGAATACGGAACATTTGTGACGGTTGCAAGTCGCCCCTCGATGGGAGTTCGGCAAGGACAACCTGGGACACAGATCAACACACCGCTTTGATCAAACATGGGGAATCAATTACATCTCTGCCACTGTGACCGCCTACGATCCACCCAAAACCGGGCTTGTCTACCGACTCGATCCTGCAAGGATATGAATCGGTAAGCCGACTTGAGATAGCAATGATTTTGAAGTCCTCCTCACGTAAACGTGCCGATATCAGGCTGGGGAATGAACCGCCATCGCGACATTTCCTCAGGTCTTACAGTACCAATGACATATTCTTCACGGAGCACGCCGATGAAAGGATAGCCACGACGGTCAGAATTGTAGACACCGAGCTCGTAGGTCCCATCTCCCGCATGTTTGAACTGCCACTGGAAGGAAAAAGGGTGTGAGTAGTGCTTCTCGCCGGCGGGTTGCGCATCAGAATACATACCATGTTTAGTTCCATGGATTCCGCTCGGCCCGCTACAACAAAGAAGTAGGGTGGACCCAAGTAAGGGATGCCAACGAGGTCGTTTTCCCCGCTGGAGGATAGGGGAACAACGCGAAAATATCCATCGTCGAATAGGTTCATCATCGTAGATGCAGTTCCAGGACTCGACCACAGTTTGCAGTGCAGGTTGAAGAGACAGTGTGGGTCGGTTGCCCGCTTTTATATCATTGACGCTCCTTTATTGGGTAGGCATTTCTCGTCCGATTTGTTTCCTTTGGTACGTGCTTACCCAGGGTCTTCGTGGAGTTGTTACAGCATGCATTCTGCACTGTGGAAGCGTTCTAGCGAAGTACCAAATCTCCGTGCGCCACCGCCAGGGAGTATTGTGCTCCTGCACGGTGGGCGAGAAGGATCAACTGAAAAGCACGCCTTGTCGTAATTAATCCTTTATTGTCGACTTAGCAGCATGGATGACCCGAATAAGGACACGAGTCATCCGACCGAAGGAATGTCCATAATTGTGTTCAGTTTCGCGACAGATATAACTCGTTACAACCACAAAAAAGAAGATGTGCCCATCCGGGAATACGAGATCCGAATATCACCTTCAAGTTTTGCATGTCATGGTATTTAACCCATAAATTATTCTGCGTCATTCTGTCTGCGAGTAATCTGCTTTGTTCCCGACTTCTTTCCCTTTCATTTGGATACAACGTCTGCTGCAGAGAGAAGATCACATTGCTCAGGATGATGGGAACCGACTTATATTATATCCCCTTTTCAACGGCTCCGCCAACTCCGATTGGCTCAAAGGGTGATGACATTAGCGTACCCATAAACCAATTAGAGCGAAGTTACGTCTAACAGCGGGTACGAGTTCTGTAGAACGAATGCAAATACTACGGTATGTTAGCATAAAGTAACGAATGGTAGACGAGTGACTTACCTCGAGTCGAGCAGATGCTCGACTGGAGGAAAGCGGAAACGAGCGGAACGCTAAGGTAAATGGATGTCCGAGTATGGTAATGTAAGAAAAGTATGTATGAAAGTAACCTACACCAATGTGAACGGACTGTACTCCAACAAGGTTCACAGGCTAAACCCAACAAAGTTACCGTTGTTTCCACGTTCTCGCGAGCCGCATCAGCGGATTAAGCGAGTCGTTCAGCATCGAAATGGTGCCCCGTTTGGTTAGTTTGAAAAATGAGCTGACAAACCTACTAACTGGCTGAGGAGATTTCGGGCAGCCGGCCAATCGGATGCATTCGCTATCGTGAACGTAACATTCCGTTCACTCGTTTTGAAGCGTTCATTTCCAACGGTTTGCAGATGCAGGCTCGTTCAACCCTGTATATTGTTTGTGCTTCCATCAAGTGCAACAAGCTCACACGGGAGTGCGGCAGAAGAATCGATTGTTGTTGGACCGAAGAAGCGAATAAATAAATGTGGTAAGTATGTACCACTTACAAGTTAGTTAGGCATCACAGGATACGAGCAGAGCTTGTGCATACTTCGTGCAGGCGAGTACTTTCGACGATGGGGTCGGTTGCCCGCTTTTCAAGTTATAGCCACGATGCTTTACACGGCGAGTGTGTTTTCCGTCCGATTTCTCCGCCTACTTTCTGATTCTAGGGTGGGAGCGTGTACCAATTTACAGCATTAATCTCCATTTTAGGTACTTACTTGTTTTGACTGCAGAAATGACTCACCACTAACCATCTGAGTATTGTCTGCCAACGGATGTAGTATTAGTTCGATGAGACTCTCTTATCAGATTTAGTGTTACCATGTCGCTTGCCCTTTGATCGATACCCTAGACCCTGTGGCGGCTCCAGAATCTCCACCAGAGTGACAGCGGATTTGATGGCTTCGAAGAATTCTGATCGGGGGAACCGACTTACAACATTTTGGTTTCATCTCGGCTCCACAGAGTGCTGCATGCAACATGTGCACACAAACCGATCAGGATCACCTTAGGTCCACTGGGGGTGCTCCACATGCAACGGAAATAAGCACAAGCGTAAAAAAGGAGAAAGGCATGCACATACAGTGTATTCAACAAATAAGGCCTCGGATCTGTTGTCGTTCTGTAATCTGGGACGTATGGACATGGCGTTTGCTAATAATTGCGAGGATTGAATACTGATTTTGCCTTACTAAATAATGCATCAACTCGCTTGCAGATTGACGTGATCCACCGTGCATGCAAAGTGATGCACCATCAGTCAGCCGAAATTGGGTTGAAAGTGTCTTTGGACAGCTCCTTGCCATTCATCTATGGTATCTCTTGGCAACTCCATTCATTTGGCTGCAGGCGAACCAATCGGTGCTCCGGAATTGTGCAAAAAGTCTCGTCAAAACATTACGTTGTTAAACTGCTTGACAGATGACCATCGCTGGCACTTCGCTCACACGCCCATGTTCTTGCCGCTCAGCCACCCATACTAGCTGGAGTAATTTGGTCAAAACTCCACATCTCCACAGCGGCGAGCTCTCGCGGTGGTGAATCCAAAGGCGACACTCGGCGCTCGGGTAGTAGGTCCCCATCACGTGCAGTAGTACCCAGGTACCAACGTTCCCGTTCTGGTTCGACTTTTGCACTCGCCTAGACCGCCTGACCGGCCTCTTTAGTGACCGACCCTCGTCGTGAACAAGAAAATGCCCATACCAGTGGCGTTGGCCGAGTGGGACCCTGCACCGATTTAGTTGGATCATTCCTTGCATCCGAACAAGACAAAACAACGTAGGCTCGCTCTCTTCCTCATCCACCTCTTCCCGCCGACAAATGTAACTATAAAGATGCCGACAGAAATCACGGTGACGATGACCTTGCTGGAAGCGTTGTCGGCCAAAGATTGGCGCACATGCCAGACATGGAGGGGAACGTCAGGGTACGCAACCGAGTCTAAAGTTAGACCAGTTGGTCGTCGGGGAAGCATGGATGATATCCGGGTACACCCGAAGATCAGTACACTTGAAAGCACAACATCATTCAAGGAGCTACTGCGCGAGTACAAAGAGGCATCGAGTTTACCAATCAACAAAGCCAGGTACAGTTACGTAATTATACATGGACATAATTATATAATTCTTAGAACCTGCCCGCACCACTACCGCCTTTATGATTCGTTAGCCGTACTAATCGGACATTCTCAGTTTGGTATGAACCACATCAGAGGCTATGCTTTGGTTTGGTATTGAGATGGAAAGCAACGAGCCAGAGCAGGGTTGCAAACGATAGATCTCGCTCACCCGTGGCGTACCAGAGACGAAATTAGGGGAAGTGTCGAACGTCTTGAGAATGCCAGTGGTTTCATTCCGCTACAAGCATGGTACGTAATTGTGTAACAACCAAAGTTGGGATCCGATGCATGCCACAGCCTACAGCCAACTTCGTTTCAACCACCATGCACGCGCGCGATTTTCCAACGGATTTTCCAACGGAGCTTGTCTTGCACATTTTGGGCTATACAGAACTTGAAGACATCTTCCGGTTGCGAACGGTGGGTTTGAATGCCACATTTGGACCCATCCTAATAAATCCACTTATCGTTGGCAGACCTCGAAGAGTTTCAATGCGATTACCCATGATCCCGCCCTTTGGAGAGACTTGTACAAGTGTGCCCCTTTCTCTCGTCCGCCGGGTCCATTTCCCCACCAGCCCTGTGCATTCCTCGAGCGGACTCTTGTGAGAGCGGCTCGGCTTGCACGATTGTGGACGGCTACTCCTATACGCGTATTGTCGCCTGCCGTTGTCGCGTTCGACAGGGAAAAGTCGCTCGGCCATCCCAAACTCTTTTTCGGTCGGTGGCTTTTCCTATGCACACTCCTCCCGGGACCTGGTGTACGGTTTTTGTTATACGACACCGAGCCGATTGTCAGCCCGCCCGCAGAGCAAGTCCTCTGGGAAACAAACGAACGGGTTCATTGGGCGATCGAATCAATGGTGTCCGCAGCAGGAGAGTGCTCTCTATATCTATTCCTCAATCCGTACAGACGTTCGTCTGGTTGGTATGTGTGTTTTGTTACTCTTCAGTTGACGTTTTTGTTCACGTTCATATCGTCCCTCATTCAACAGGAAAGCGTTGCAATTTCGATTGGACGGCAATACTGGCAAATTCGAAAGTGTTGTTTCAATAGACCTACCGCTAGATATCAGCATCAATCCAGGTATCTTTGATGGGTTGGCACTCTGTAGTGGAAATTCGCGGCTTCTCTCCTTTGGGTCACCAGGGCTTCGCTTGATGCTGGATACGCAAACGCGCATATTTTATCGACTCCCGCCGCTACGTGACACTCCAGTATGTGGACACGCGTCTACTTGACCTGATTCTCATTGGGAAATAGGAAACAGTCACTTGCCCATTTCGGACGTTGTTTACCGATACTTATATCATCTCTTTTCACCGGTCCGGGCGCAGAACAGTCATTGTACAAGCTTTCACGCTTCCTCCAGAACAAATTCTGGATGAGGATACGCAACTCCCTCTGCTTCACCTCACCCACAAAGGCGTCATTGAAGATATCGACATCGCTATAGTTACGGGTGCCAATCCCATGAGTCCCACCGTCGACTCTTCCACAGGAATGACACGCTTAAGGCTTTTATTTTATAACGCACGGGCTGAATTCGCTATCATGGAATTGAAGCTACCAAAACACACCTTTCTTGCTGAGGTCTTACCAATCACCATCCAAACACAACCACTCTTTACTGATGCGCACGAGTTCACATATGGAAACCATAGATGCTTCTATGTATACACCTGGGTATGTGATGATGGCTTTATTAGGGGCCTTATGGGATGGACGCCAATCTTGAGCAGGGAGCGGGATGGTAGCGAGTGCGTTGTCAAATTTTCCATTGACACAGAGCAAGAACCGATGGAGATAACCTGGGGTGAAGTGGCGCACCCGGAATGGCATGGCCATCAGCACACTCAGAAAACTGCGTTTGACTATCCGAGAGGGAGGTTATGCTATCATCCTGTACGCTCATCTTATTATGTGGTCACGGACATCGAATAGGAGTGTAAATGCATATGTTGACTGAATGGATATTTTTTTGTTCGATTGTTTACACATGGGCGCATGCACGACTCGCGCAGCCAGCCGCGTTCGAGTCCAGCGCAACAATCGTGACAACGATGACCGACTAGTCCGCTAAGCCGCCATCCGAGGATGGTACCGGAACCCGCGGCGTTCCCGTTGCTCGGCGGCGAGGGAATGGGTATCGGCACCGCGTTCGGGATACCGTCAAAGTCTGTGCGCGGGAACGTTGGTATGGGACGACGGCCTGTCCGTCTCCTTGGTCGGCTTGACGAGGGTCCTCAGTCCCGTTCGGACCTCTCTTCGCGTCCTCTAAAGTCGGCTCGGATGGGACGTGCACGCCGTCGGGAACCGCGACCGGGGTATAATCGGAAAACTTGCCCATTGACCCGGCCTCCTCTTCGATTCGGGAAGCACGCTTGCAAGTGCCTGAATCCCTGAGCTTATGTCGCTCAAACTCGGGACCGTTGGGCGTCTTTCGCCCACCCGATGCCATCGTCGTCCAGATGTTGCCGAACATCGTGCGCCGCAACGGCTCTGTTGCCGTTGACGAGGGTGCCTTGTGTCGGGCGTCGATCGGAGCCAACCAGCGTATCTTACACCGATGTCATCCTACCGTGTGCCTTTAGCATCTACACGATCTCTCTTTACAAGGCCAGGCTCGAAGGGGGGATCCATCCAGTGCGTGTTCCAGTTGACAGAAGCAAGGAATGGGTGAACAAGGAGAGGCGACGGATATTGGGAAGCCCCGAGTCTTGGAACGAATTGCGAATCTATATGAAGTAGAGCACGAACCAATAGATTGGATACAAAATCCTTGACATCATCGTCGAGACTAATCAGAAAGGAATTATCGAGTGACTTGGTTTTTTTGCCACGCAGCGAGGTACTCGGAAGGACCCTGAAACGCGAACCTGCCTGGGATCATCTGAAAGACAATGCAACCAAACCACCAGAGATCAGAACTATCGGCGGAGGACGTGGCACTGAACATTCTAACGTGATCAAGGATACGAAGGATTGCCGGTTGGAGGTATCATTTTGCTCCAACAACTCCAGAGAGACATGCCGAGCAATGCCTACAAACGAGTTGGCGCGTTGTTCTGCGATGACATGTGAGCGAGTAGTGGTGAAGCAACAGAGTGCCTACCACCCAATTAAATATACTCGAAAAAAAACATTTTTTCGAGGATCTTGCCTGTCCCAAAGTCGGTAATTTTATTTGGAACGGGCTATCAAGAAAAAGGTTTTCCAGCTTGAGGTCTCTGGAAAACGTTATCTTATGCCATGTTCTGTGACGAGGGAACATCCTATGGATGATGTCCTTGGCGTGCATATACTCGATAGTGTCGACAATCTAGTATAGTATCTTGCACAATCCAGGGAGAGGGATCCAAGGCGTGAGATGTATGATTGCATCTCGCCGTTTAGTGCGAGATCAAGTACGAAGATAAAACGGGAAATGATTTTGAGGAAAGCACATAGAGACACCATTCGTCTCAAAACGTCCAATGCCATGGAGATGGGCCTCGAGTGCGTCTGGATGTGTTATTGAATGAGAACAGTGTTGCGTTCTCTGGGTCCTTGGATGGGCCCGGCCTTTCCCTCGTGAGGTATGCGGGCGAGGGTCGAACAGCCTGTGAGAGTGGTCTTTGGACTGTGAGAGCGGGGAGGCAAGAAGGTGCGGGTTCTGAAGAAGGTGGTGGTGCTCGTTACTGAGTAAGATGGAGACAAAATGACAGACATATTTTTGCTGAAATCTGCAAGTCGACTCGTTGGGTTCTCTTCGGGTTCCCACATCGAACATCGAGTTGAAAGTCGTCGATGGATCTTTTTGTTGCTAAACATATCTGGCCATTCAACATTAAGAGCGTGTGCAGGTTCTGTAGAACGAGTGTGAATACTACGATGTTAGCATAAAAGTAACGAGTGGTAGACGAGTGGCTTACCTCCAGTTGGGCAGATGGGAGACTGGAGGAAAGCAGTAACGAGCGGAACGCCAATTATGAGTCCTCCTTTAGGAGGCGAGTCTATAACCTCCAGGAAGAGCGTGCCTGAAAACTCATGATCTGAGCCCTGGGAACTTTCCTAATCAGGAAATAATATTGGTCATCAGGACTCCTGAAGGACTCGTGATCGCGATGAGAGGAATTTGCGGTCGCGCACAAGCTCGGGCTCGTCGTCAAGAACACGGGGTGCGTGTTTGTGGATAGGGTGCATTCACATATTGATGTTGGCATTACAGGCATGATTTCATAAGGCGTAGTGCGGCACAGGGGGTGTTTATGGCGTTACAAATGCACAAATATTTACCGCATCATATCTGCCGCGGCTGTCCCTGAGCATTACATACCGCCGCACTTGCCCTGCCGCACCAGCGCGCGATTTTCATCGCTCGCTGGTATGGCAGGATAACTTTGCCACACCTGGCTTGTATTATTGTAATAGGATACTCTCTGAGTCATCATTGTCAAAGTATATGGGATCATCACTCATGCACAAAAAACTCCAAAGGACCATGAATTCAAAACAACATAGTGAATGTATTAAAGCGAATGTAAAGATGGTCTACAAGATAGCAGATAAATCTATGGGTCAGACAGAATAGTTTCTGGCCCAAGGGTTGTGTTTGGATGGGGGAACAGTGCATCCTTGGAAAAGAGCATCATCCTTGTCAACTACAACAATTTCTGGTGGGGGGGACAACATGGCTTGAGACTTGACCATTGAACTGGGCACTGATGACAAACTGGGAACTTGAGGGATGGCTGAATAAATTGAAAGTGCATTTGCTGTTGCTGACGAGAAAGTAACCATGTGAGACATATGATAGTGGCAGGGCAAACATACCATCCTTCACCTTTTTCATTGCATGCCACCGCAAGCTTGACTCTGATTCTGGTGAAGAAAATATGACATGTTTCTTCCCTGGATGATGATTGAGAAATATACAGTACAGTGCAGTGAACACTCACCTTTCCTTGGTGTTCTGGGCAAGATCACTAGGCCAGATACCAAGTTAGATAATTGACTGACAGCATCATCTTCAAAACTGTCATCATCTGTGTTGGATCCCAAGATGATGGGTTCAGTGTTCCAGGTTTCATAGATATGGTCAGGTACCTGCCATCTTGTGACTTACAAGTCAAATGTTCATTAGTAACAATTTCATGCATGACTCGGTTGAGCCAACTCACCAAACCATAAGTGGCTGGCATCCACAGCAGCCTTCATGTGTCCTTTGTTCTCAAATAGATGCATCCCATTTGGCTTGGAGATCTCAATAATCTCAAAGTTTTAGCATAGTGTCGTAGGAGCTGCCATTGAGGTAGGGAGGGATCTGAATGTGATTTTTCCTGACATGTGTCCATGTAACCCATGACCTTTGGAAACCAGAACCAGAGCTCCTGGATCACTCTGTCAAAGGGCCAAGACTGGTCAATAACGTAGGGGCCATCATTGAGGAAAATCCCATGGTTCCTCATTGGTTGGATATCTTGAGGGTTTTTTTCAGACAGGTTATCATTTCCTTAAGATTGCCATGCTTCTGCAGATGTCCAACTTAGAGTTCAATCTCAAGCTTGGGAGGGGAATGTGCACTTACATCAAGCCTGCATATGAGAATTCCCACCGAACTGACATGAAAGGTTGAGTTTGAAGTCAAAACTGGCTTTCCCACAATAGCACTATGTGAGCTGCTGCCAGATGTAGGTGCTGAACGTGTAGGCTATGAAAATTAATGTCAGAGTCAGAATGTTACCATAAGAAGGGAGAGCATAGATGCAAACCTTCTGCATGAAGGGAGCAGGCCCTTTAGCTAATCATTGATATCCAGCCTGTTTTGCGACCGCAAGTGTTGACAGGGCTTCCTCCTGAGCAGCCTGTGAAGAGAAGTTGCCAGAATTGCTTGTGCCCCTGATCCAAGTGATACCCTTGAAAATATCCCAGGAGCTGTTCTCATTTGATGAGTGAGTAGGTGGAGGAGGTGCTGCAGCTACATCTCCAGTGTTGGGATGTTTACTTATCCCATGACCGCATTTGGCACAGCGGACCTCGTTGTCCTTCTTGGGCTTGAATTGCTCACAATCACAAGCCATGTTGTTGCCTCTACAGAAGGTGGCAGGTATTGTAGAGGTAGACATGGTGGGTCAACACAGTGGTGCCACAAGACTGTGAAGCCAGGGCGAGAGGGTTGTAGAGGCAAGGAACTGGAAAGCACGAAGTCCCTTGAATACTGCTGGGCACACTTTATATACAAGTGGTGGGGCTCTAATCAGTATCAGATGTAAAAAAGATAAGGTAAACAATGCCTGGCACCACAGGTGTGCCCATGAATACCAAATGTCCTCAGCAAGGGCAATGTGGAGCACTTTGGATTGGTGATGTCTGATATGAATTGTCTCATAAATCAGATAGCCATCTGACCTCCATTTGGCAGGGGCTAGCCTGAAACCATTCGGCACTGTTATGCTTGGTCTGGGTAGGAACAAGTGTAGGCTCAAAGAACTAGTTGTGGGTCAAAGGTTCAAGGTATTTGGCCAAGAGAACTTAGCAGAAGGTCAAGGGGGTCGTCTGACGACAAGGTTAATGAAGGAGATTAAGAGAGTCATTCGACGATGAAGTTGATGAAGGAGTTCAGGAGAGTTGTCTGACGATGAGGTCGATGAAAGTCAAGAAAATTGTCTGATGATGAGGTTGACAAAAGAGTTTGAGGATTCGAAGAGGTCAAGGGTAAGATTGAGCAGGACTAAGCTAAGGATACATCAAGTAGAACGATGGCTTAAGTACTGCGAAGAATGGAAACTAATAGAAGGTCATGGAAGGTTTGTTACTAAGTGAATGAAGATAGAACCTTCCATGAGAAACAGAAGCATAGATAACAAGAATAGAAAGCGGAAATGAAAGATGTGCAATGAACATGTTGCATGTTCTAGAGCACTCTAAAGAAAGTAAAAGGTACCAGATCGGGCCGGTCTATCATATCAATGAACAAGAAGAGAAAAGAAGTGAATCATAACATTACCCCTGGAGTACGTTTGAAGTTATGACAAAGAATAAACTCAAAAGAAAGAAAGAATTAGAAATCCATACACCTGTCTCCACCAGGAGAACCAGTCATGTTGGCATATGCCAAGTCATCGTATCCTGGGTTGTTATTGTTTAGGTCTAAGTTGGCAAGTTTGGGATCAAGAGAGGGGTGATGATAACGTTGACAAGGATGGGGGGTTTGATGATGACGATAGGATGGAGGAGGAACCTGCCTAGGAGTGGAATTGGAGCCAGAGGACAGGGAGTCAGAGAGTCGTTCAACAAGGGGTTGGGGTGGTGCAGGACCAGAACACCTAGAACGTGTGGAAGAAGCTGAAGAGGAGGAAGAGTTTACAGGGTTTAGGGTATGAGGATGAGGACAGTGAGGACAGCAGTGTTGGATGTGGCCTGGATGGTGGCGAGCACAGTGGGGACAGACATAATATGGACAGTTGATGCAGATGTGTGAGAGTTGGTGGCAATGGAAACATGCCCGGCTGTAGAGGTAATGGTTGGGGGAAAGAGGTATGTTACGTTGTCCTTCCCAACTAACTTCTGCTCATTCCATAATAGCTAGTTCTTCGAGGGTGAGAGGTTCTTCAGAGGCTTCTGGGGATGGGTTCTGGTGGAGGTGGTGTTGTTCATCAAGTTCTTGGGTATATCATAGAATGTCTCTGGCTAGTTTGTCTATTTCCAGTTGATGCATGACAGAAAGGACAAGCTTGGTAAGCTTGGTGTGGGTTTCATGGAGGGTGGCAACATGTTCTGTAGGGTAGTTGGACATCTGGTTAGCAAGGGGGTAGAGGCTGTGAATTTCTTGAAAGAGAAGAAGGAGGGTATCAAGGGGGGAGAAGGGTTCTAAATGGGCACGAAGGGGGGTAAGAAGG
>JBBPLE010000414.1:0-25475 GCA_038089675.1 Boletales sp. KT-2023b | reverse complement strand
TGGCATCCAGTTGGTCTGAACACATTTGTAGCATGATGTTGTTGAGGGTGTTGCAAAGTACATCTTCATTGATGATGGACAGGTTGAAGGCTCTGGGCAAGGTGATGCAATTGTGCCATTTTCACCTTTGTTGTCCCTGGTAGATGAGGAGAGTGCCTTGTTGGTTCTTGTTGTGGGAGTTGCACCATGTGTGGTTCTCAATGGCTGACCAGAATCAGATGTGCATCTGTACATGTGAGGTGTTCCAACCATGGTTATAGAAGAAGGAAATAATGCAAATGGTTGCCTGACTGAACTGCTTGGTGGATAGGTTTTTGTTGTGTGTTATGTTTGCTTTTTCATGAGCAGAGATGGTGGGAATCAGTGTGGGGGTGCCATCTGCAAATGGAACCAATGATAAGGAGTCATCATCTGCAGCATACAAAAGGGAGGAATCTGCAGTGTCAAGACCTTCATTAGTGAAGTGCCATAGCTTGCAGAATTTGTGCTGTTGGATTTTACAAATAGCCACCTGTGACAGGAGTATGATGGGTTCAGAAGGGATGGGCACATTGGGGATTGGCATGAATTTTGCTTTATTTTTCTTCTGCTCTTCCTTGAGCTGCTGAGCATCTTCTTCCTTGTGCTGGTGTCACTCTTGCTCCTCTTGGTTGGCTTCTTTGGCTTTGGCAAGTATGGCTTCTTCACAAAGTCTTTCAGCCTCTCTCAATTCTCTGGCTACCTTTACTGCCCATTGCTGGTTCAGGATGTTGACTGCTTGTTGATCAGAGAGGCCAGCATTCAAGAAAGGCTGGTGGTCTTCATCATACACCTCACTTGCAAAGTCAGGGCAAGCTGGGTTGATGTTTTGTGGCATGGTGAAGGCACAAAAACAAAGACCAGTGGAAGCATCAAGGTAAGGCAATGCTGAGATGCAAGAGCAAAGTGGCAAGAGGGAGGATGCTTGCCCTTCACTTACTCATGCACAGACTTAATTCTAACACCCACCAGCACGGGACCGTGGGAGCGGGACCGAGCGTCAACCGCGTGCCGAAAACATGGACGCGAGTAGGTAAACGTAAACTAGGTAGGGTAACAAACAAACACGCGCTACAGACCGCCATCACCGCCGACCTAGGCGCACGTCAGGGAGGGGGGAGGGCAAACACGAGCACAGGTCGGCGCACCTGCTGCAGGACAGCATCGATTGCGTCGCCGTCTTCCATGTTGACCTGCTCGGGATGGGTGAGGAACACGCAGAGGCGCACGCGCACGACACGGAGAGCGCACCTCTGCAGGGGTCATCTCTGGTCTGAGTCTGTTGCCGTCGTAGATGAATCGAAACGAGCCTGGTTCTTTCCCGAAGCGTTTCTGGAGAGATGTGAGATGGACGGCGAGGGGAGGACCCGGCGGACGTGCCTCTGCAGCGTCGAAAATCTTTTTAAACGGCATGTTTGGTTTGACCTTGACGGTAATGTCTGTCACCGGTGAGCAGAGCGAAATCGGACGACGATCATGACCGACTTTGACCGTCGCAATTGACGCTCAAGCTCAACTTTGGTTTCACGTCTTCTTCCTCTTGCGACATAAGTAAACAAAGAGTGTACGATTCATTATGTAATACCAGGGGTATGCAAAGTAGAATAGAGTCCCATCAAGAAAATTTCCACCTGAGGGGATGTCGATATAGAGGGGAGGTGAAAGGACAAGGACTGACCTGTTTCCGCAGTTGACGCATCTGCAAAGGATGAGCGGGGGTAGTCGGATGGGATGGAAGACGTACGTGACAAAAGTCGTCATCGGTTCGTCGGCGCTGCGTGTCTGGGCTTGGCGGTAGCGACACTTGCGCTGAATGGGGATCAGCCGCGACCCATGATGCGTACGAGAGAGGACGTGCCTGCTTGCAACGGGAACACTGGAAGCCTTCGGTCTCTGCTTCCTGCTCGCCCGCGCCAAGGGATTTGAACAGGTTTTCTTCCACGATTTTGCGATCGGCGGCACGGCGATCCTCGGTCATCATTTCCTGGTCGAGATGAAGTCAGTGGCACGGGAGAGAAGAGGAGGCGTACGTCGCTCGTCATTTTGCTAAACTTTTCGGGGGAGAGTTCGCCGCTGACGATGCTCTCACGGAGGCTCGGGTTCGCCTTGTCCTTGAGGTTGACGAACAGGGAGCGAATCTTGCCCTTGTATTCTTGGGTGGTGCCACCAAACTGGGCATAGACGGCCTTTTCGACGGCGATGGCACGCTGGGTGATGAGGTCGCTCGGCGCGGGCGAGTCGCAGGCGAGGCCGTCGTAGATGAGCTCGGCGCACTTGTCGCGAGTGAGATCGCCCGTGACGGTGATCTTGACGTCATCGACTTTGGCACTGCGCGCCGAGGGTTTCCCGTTGGTCGTCGTTGGTGGTACGACGAAGGTAGAGGGCCTTCGGACTGGGGGTGTGTGAGCACGAACGAGGAGAGGGAGGGGGAGAAGCGACGCACCGTTGACGGGCGACTTTGCACTCGACGCTGATTTCGCCTTGTCCACGTCGTTTTTCCACTTTTTGACAATCTCCTTGGCGAGGTTGGACACGTCTTTCGATTCGTGCGTGCGCAGCTTTCCGACCGCGAGACCGGCCTTGCTTTCCTACCAAACGACGATGCACACGCCATCACACGCGACGAGATGGAATCAGGCCTACCCTCAGCAGCGCTTCGTTGACCTGAAACTCTTTCTTGAGTATGATTAGAATAGCCAACCGTTCCTGACGTTGGTCGTGTCTCAGCCAGATGTACCCAACCGAAAAAAAAGACGAAACGAACATACCTCATTCGTGCTCGCATTTTGGAGCTGCTTCACATGTTTTTTGAGTTCTCCTGCGTCCGACATTGTCTCTACCCTACGCTACTCGTAAATGCCACCCTTCGAAGTACGACGACAAGAATGCCTCTTTGCCAAACACGACCAAACCTTTCCCCTTGTCCCGCACCTTGTTTTTCTTTCCTAATTTGGTCATTCCATGCTTGACTCTGCCAAACGCACGCAGCTCGTCTTTGCGTCTTGTCCGGACGACGCGCTCGACGATGTCAGGTCGGTTTTTCTTTCTTCTTCTCTTCCATCTCCTTCCTTCATCCTCCATCGTAGCGCTCGTCTCCACGTCGCCGTCAAAATGGCCGACGAGTACAAACACTACCGTGACCTGCCGCCGGCTCTCCTCGCACAACAGGGCCCAGCCCGTCCGGGCCCCCAAAAACTTCTCACTGCAGCCCGTACGTCTTTCGCTGCCCGCTCTCTCTGCCACTCACCCCTCCCAGCATCCTCCGACACCGCCCGCATGATCGCTACCATCGACAACACTCCCAAACCACAACCCTCCACCTTCTCCACCGCCGCCAAGCTCTCCGAAGCCCTCACCCTCCACAAGACCACCCGCACCGTCAAACCAACCTACCACCCACCCTGGAAACTCGTCCGCGTCATCTCCGGCCATCTTGGCTGGGTACGCTCCGTCGCCGTCGAACCCGGAAACACCTGGTTCGCAACCGGCGCAGGCGACCGCGTCATCAAAATCTGGGATCTCGCCTCGGGCGCCCTCAAGCTCTCTCTCACCGGCCACATCTCCACCGTCCGCGGCCTCGCCGTCTCCCCTCGCCATCCCTACCTCTTCTCCTGCGGCGAAGACAAGGTGCGTGCCGCGTCCATCGTCCCCGCGTCCCTCACCCTCCCCAGATGGTCAAGTGCTGGGACCTTGAGGTCAACAAGGTCATCCGACACTACCACGGCCACCTCTCTGGCGTGTACGCCCTCAGCCTTCACCCCACCCTCGACGTCCTCGTCACCTCTGGCCGCGACGCCTCCGCACGCGTCTGGGACATGCGCACAAAGGCCCAGATCCACGTCCTCTCCGGCCACTCTGCTACCGTTGCCGACGTCAAGTGTCAAGATTCCGATCCACAGGTCATCACCGGCTCCATGGACTCCACCATTCGGTACGTCTTTCTCTCTTGGTCTGCCCCCCACTCACCTTTCCTAGCCTCTGGGACCTTGCCGCAGGCAAAACCATGGTCACCCTCACCCACCACAAGAAATCCGTCCGTGCACTCGCGATACACCCGACCGAGTACTCGTTTGCATCCGGCTCTGCCGGCGGCAACAATATCAAAAAGTGGAAATGCCCCGAGGGCGCTTTTGTCTTCAACTTTCCCGGTCACAATGCGATCATCAACACGCTCTCCGTCAATGCCGAGGGCGTCTTTTTCTCCGGCGGTGCGTGTGATCTGGGTGTGTGACGTGCGCTGACAGACGCAGGCGATAATGGGACGCTCACCTTGTGGGATTACGATACCGGTACGCCGTTTCAGCATATGGACGACGTGCCCCAGCCGGGCTCGCTCGAGGCCGAGGCGGGCGTGTTTTGTTCGACGTTTGATGCCACTGGCACGCGGTTGATTACGGGCGGGGCGGACAAGACAATCAAGGTGCGTGCCTTTGGTGACGTGTGGAGGTGTTGCTGACCCGGCGTAGGTGTATGCGGAGCAGTCGCAGTAGGAGCGGTGGAAAAGCAACACGGTGTACACCAGCTTTCATGCCCGACGGAGACTCGTCGTATTCGCACACGAATGGTCACGTCATTCAGCATGACAAGCGTAGCAGAGATCTGTGTGAGGTGGCCACAGACGCAATCATAAATTGATTCGCCGTGCGAGAATCCGGGCTTTGCAGGTATCTTATCACGACGTCTCACGCGCGCAACCAGGCGTCGCCACGCTTCCACTGATCGGTCATGGGAACTTGTGTTATCAAGAGGATCGTTCTAGTCGACCTGCGGACGTCAGTCACCGATGCACGACGTGAAGCAACGGATCGAGGGTGACCATCACGGGGATGGTCAGCGGCCAGTAAGAAAACTTGGCCGAACATGTATCCATGTCGGAACGATACGTATGGGTGGTGCTGCTCGGATCCCGCATCGAACGCACGACGCAGCAGGCCGACCCGAATGCATCCCCAGCGAGGCACGCTCCCAGCACGGTAGCGAGCTGGCACTGAGACACCATCAGAAGCCCCGAATGTGATACGGAAAAAAAAAACGACAGTGGAAAGCGTGCATCACGCGAGACGTGTACGTCGTGACAGGCGTCTAAGCGCTCCCCCGTTCGCGGTCGCGTTGAAGTGGTATGTTGGTTTGTTCTGCACGGCCCGAGGCGCCGCGAGGCTGGCACTGTCGGTCCAATAACGATGGGGAAGCAACGGTCTAGAGCAGAGCATGTCTGGAAACGCAATGCCTTTTATGCGGCATGCGAGTTTTCCACCTTCCACCCCATCTTCACTAAAGTACATTCTTGGTGCCACCACCTACTAAGTTTGCATGTCTTAATAATTCAGATACATACTGTAGTTTTTTCCTCAGTGCTTCAAATAGAGTTTACTCTAGGTATTAGTATTCTCCTAATATACTGTAAAGTGTTTCATGCAAAGTGTTCTACATGAACTTAGTCTTGAGTGATCTGGCTCCTCTGATGATGAGAGTACACCCAAAGGACTGTCCTAGCACCCAAGAAGCACAGATGATTTGGAACAGTTTACTCTTGCTTCCCTCAATACCACCTCAGTGAAGAAGACTTTGACCTATGCAGGAAGAAGGATTGATTGAGCACATCATAAACAATGTTCTAGGCATGACTATGTACTGTACATAATCTGATGTAATATTGGATACCAAAGGTACTTTGGGCAGCAGTTTGTCTCATCAGAGGGCTTGACCACGTTGATGCGCATCTTGTCCCGTGAGCACCGCCACAGGTGTCGCCCATGTACACTCGTCGTCTTCTCGGATGGCTCAGCTATGCATTCGCGAGGTTCTCCTCTTCCTCGTCCTCCACGTTCTACTGCTGACTTGATGTTCTAGTGAGGTCTTTGTCGTCGTCTCGCTCACACTTTTCCTCCCCATCTGTCTAGAACAGTTTGCGAGAGACAATGGCCTCCTCGAGCCTGACCGTACCAGCCCTTGTACCACCCCAGGCCGCTGTTCCGTCAAGATCGGTTGGCTCTGGATCGACTCTGCCAGCTTCAGGTCTGTCCTTTTCGTACCCTCCGCGGTCGACCTCACCTCCCCACCCAGTCTCTACGTATACTCCATCTCTGTCGCCCTCCAAGCCCTCACCGTCATCTCCATGGGCAGCATCGCCGACCGCCGTGAGTCTTTGACTAACCTCCACGCGCCCGCCCTTGACGCTCCTCAGCGGCGGCGCGCAAGCCCCTCCTCCTCGCGTTCGCGCTCGTCGGCGCCTCTTCCGCCATCCTCTTTCTCTTCCTCTCCTCCACTTCCCCCCTTTGGCTCCTCTCCGCCGTCTTTGCCATCTGCGCCAACGTCGGTTTCGGCGCGTCCGTCGTCGCCATGAACGCCTACCTCCCCACCCTCGCGCGCGAGTCCCCCGAGGTCGTCCAAGCCCAACACGCCATCGAGACCGACGCCGACGCCGTCGACGCACCCCTCCTCGGCCCGGACAAGCAGGACGCCCATGCCGCCGCTGTCGCCCGCGCCACCGCACGCATCTCCGCGCAGGGCATCGCCGCAGGCTACACCGCCGGCATCCTCCTCCTCCTCGTCGCCCTCATCCCCGTCTCCCGCTCGCACGGCGCCACGTCCGCCCTCCGGCTCGCCATCGGCCTCAGCGGCCTCTGGTGGCTCCTCTTCTCCCTCCCCGCCGCGCTCTGGCTCCCCTCCTCCTCCTCCTCGCCCGACGGCGCCGCGCCGCACGTGGCGCTCCGCAGCGAGATCGCCGCGGCGTGGCGCCGCCTCGCGCGCACGCTGCGCCCGTCCGAGGTGCGGCGCGTGCGACACACCTTCCGGTACCTCGCCGCGTGGTTCCTGCTCTCGGACGGGTTCGCGAGCGTGACGTCGACGGCGATCCTGTTCGGGAAGACCGCGCTGGGGATGTCCGCGTCGGCGCTCGTGCTCGTCGGCGCGATCACGCCCGCGGCGGGCGTCGTCGGGGCGCTCGCGGTGCCCGTGCTCGCGCGCCGCGCCGGGTGGACGACGCGCGGCGTGCTCGTCCTCCTCGTCGCGCTTGTCTCGCTCATCCCCGCGTACGGCTGTCTCGGGTTCGTGCTCCCCTTTGGCGGTCTGAGGACGCCCGGGGAGATGTTTGGGCTCGCGGTGTATTTCGGTGCGTTGCACGGCGCGCGCGTCGTTGCGCGAACGCGCGCGCTGACGGGTATTGTATACAGGGTTCGCGTTCGGGGCGTTTCAGAGCTATGCGCGCGCAGCGTACGCGGAGCTCATTCCCCCTGGCGAAGAGGCGCGGTGGTACGGCTTATATTCGATCACGGACAAGGTGCGTGTGTCTTGCGTAACGTTTGCGGCCCCCGCTCACGACACCCCCCCCCAGTCGAGCTCGTTCATCGGCCCGCTTGTCGTCGGCCTCATCGCAGACAGCACGGGCAACATGCGCTACGCCTTCTTTTTCCTCGTCTTCATGGTCTGGCTCGCAATACCCGTCCTGCTGAGCGTCGACATGACTCAAGGGCGGATCGACGCCGAGGCGTACAAGGCGCCCGTGGACGGACACGCGTAAATCGCAGCATCATGTATATTACGCGTCTACTAGGTACTAGAGCTCCTTTTTCTCCGCCACAGCGCGCGTCGCCTTGAACCCGTCGAGTGCCTTGAGGCGCTCCGTGAGCGTCGGATGCGAGTGGTGATACGCCGAGTACCTGCAAGAAGGCGGTCAGAGTGCGATGTGTGCATGTACGGGGGGGACACGTACAACCAATCGACCCAGACGGTCGAGAGATTCTTGACGTGGAGCGTGACGAGGGCGCGTCCGAGCCGGTCGCCCATGTCGTGCATCTCGGGTGCGTGCAACCGGTCGTGGAGCTCACACGCAAACCGGTCGGCCTGCCATTCAAAATGACGGGAGACGAAATTCACGGCGGCGCCAATGACGGCTTCTATGGGGGTCAAGAGCATCTAGATCGAGGTGAGCGAAGTAGGTTCGGGTCGAACCGACGGACGGACCTGAAACATCAAAAACGCCACCATGGTCGGGGGCCTGGCAGAGACGGCATCCGAAAAACCAAAGGCACGGACAAACTGAGGCGCATGCAAAAAGGCGGGAAAGAGGGCGAGGATGCCAAAGATGTGGAGCTGGGAGATGCAGAGCAGCCTGGTGGGGTGCATAAAGTACCAGTGGCCGAGCTCGTGTGCGAGGACGGCCTCGACCTCGTCTGGCTTGGCTTCCTTGATGAGGGTGTCGAAGATGACGATGTGCTTGCTCCATGGGAGACCGAAAAAGTAGGCGTTGCTGTGCGAGCTGCGTTTGGAGCCGTCGATTTCGTAGAGGTGTTTGAGGGGGAAGCGGAGTTGGCGGGCGAGGGCTTCGGTGCGGGTGCGGAGCTCGCCGGCGGGGAGGGGCGAGAGGGTGTTGAAGAGCGGCTGGATAACGGTGGGGTACAAGATGACCATGATGACCTGAAACGCGAGCCTGCGCAGGTCAGACGGGGCTCGAAAAGAAAAAAAAAGACGGGACATACAAGAACGCCATCAACCATGGGACGAAGCGATCTCCGGCCCACTGAAATACGTAGAGAAAGACGGCGAGAAAGGGTGCGCCGATGGCAGCGGCGAGGAGCCAGCCCTTGACGAGATCGGCAGCGAAGAGGGATGGGGTGGTCGTGTTGAAGCCATGTTCTTGTTCGAGCCAAAAGGTCTGGTAGACAGAAAGCGGGGTGCTGACGGCGGACGAGGAGGCAAAGAGGATGGCGGCAAAGGCGATCGAGTGAGTGATCTGGCGTGTTGGGTCAGGGAAAAGCAACAGAAAAAAAAAAAAAGAGAGGACGGACCTCGTAGTCGGGGGTATAGCCCAACCGGGCGATGAGCGCGCGCGCGGTATCCCAGGCCCAGGCGTAAAACCCGTAGTGGAGCATGGCGGAGTCGATGGACTGCTTGAGGAGTCCGGCGACGAGCGAGAACTGGGCCTTGTCGCGGCCATAGCGCTGGGATTTGCGGAACGTCTCGGCGTCGAAATGGGCAGCGAGGACCGCGGGGGGTTCTGTTTTGGCATAGAGCGGGTATTGACGGAGTCTGTGGGGGGATGAGTAGGCGGGGAGGAGGAGGAGGAGGAGGAGGAGGAGGAGGAGGAGGAGGAGGAGACGTACAAGAGGTAGGACTCAAAGAGAGTCACGCCCCAGGAAGAGAGCTGCACGTGCGATTTCCAGTCGATCGGCGTCGTCGCGACAAAGGCCAGGCGACGCTGTAACGCGCCGAGTTGAGCGTGCAGCACGTCCATGGTGAAAGAACACGTTGAAGTAGTCACGTGCCATTACTTACTTATATCGGTTATTATAGTAACCGGCACTTTCTTGCAAGGTAACGTCAATCATTTCACAGATGCGCCACTATCATCGCTCAGTGCTATGTGCTGTGCTCACCGGTCTCGTCTTTGTACGACCGGTGGTACAAGGTAGGATACTTAAGTTCACCCCTCAACTTCCGAGGGTTTACCTTCGTCATGTCCACTCTCCAGCATCTCGTATCGCCCAAACTGCCCACCGCGCTTGCGCATGATGCACGCGTGGACATACCTGGTTATGATATCTGGTTGCACAGCGTAGGCCTCCGTTCCGATCATCTCTCCCGTAGCTCATATCGACCTCAGATCTTGAATGTACACATCGTGCCAACGAGACTCGATGTCCCCACATTCGAGCAAGCGCTCTCCGCCACCTTGCAACTCTACCCACATGCTGCGGGGCAACTCCGATGCAGTGATGGGCGTTGGTTTGTACGTACTTTATTCAGGACGCTTTCCCATCGCTCTCTCACCCTGCCCTAGATCGTAGCCACCCACACTCCTGTGCCTCTCGACATCGAGCACAAGCGCGACACCACCCCAGACGCGCTCTTGAACGGTGATTGTGTCGTCCAGGACGATCTCTCCCAGTTCCTCAGCCAGAAAGTCATCAGCCCTTTCCCCATCCAGACCGGCGATGCCCATCTCCTTTGCCTCAAGTTGACCTTGTTCGAAGACGAGACGGCCATCGGCATCTCATGGCATCACGCCCTCGGTGCGTTCCTTGCCCTCCCGTGTACATCCCCCTCATGTTTGATTTAGGCGACGCGATCTTCCTGTCGCGGTTCATGCACACGCTCTCCCAACTCTATCAAGGTTCCCCCCTGACCTATCCAACCCCGACCTTTGACAAACATCACTTCCCGGCCCCAACGCCCGCCCTGACGGCGACCTTTGCCCCCCGCTTGCCACACCTCCGCCTCTCCTACAGTATGGACGAGATTATGCCATTGTACACCGACTTTTTGCGTCACTTTCAGGATCTAAAGTGGCGCATCGACGAGGTCGACCTCGCAAACCTTCGTTCCGCGCTCTCTGCCCGTGGAAACATCTACCTCTCCAAACAGGACTGTCTCTCCGCCTATGTTGCCGCCGCGCTTAATCAGCATGCACCTCAACCCATCGCGATGATCACCAACATCAGCAGCGTGCGTCCCCGCTGTCGTACGCTTCACCCGACTGACCCGTCCTCAGTACCGTCACATCCACGCCCCCTTCGTCGTCGAGACGGTCGCTGGTAACATGATCCAAAACGCATGTCCCAATCCGTGTGTGCCGAACGGCGAATGGACTCACGAACCATCCTAGATACCCGCCGACGTCCCCACCGACATGATCGGCATCGCGACCGCGCTCCGACGCGCCCTCGAGCGCTGCAGAGAACCCGCGTACGTGCGCGACGCCATGACCGTCACCAACGCCATCATGCTCGACCTCGCCAACGCCAACAAGGTCTTTCACACCCTCCTCGCCGACGACACCATCGTCTGGGCCGACTCCAACCTCGCGTACGTCTCTCTTTTTTTCGTGTTTTTTTTTGTTGCGTTCGCGGCGTCGTATTCGTGTTGACGTGCACACAAGGATCGACTGGTGTGGTGCGCACTTTGGGCGTCCCCAAGGGTGCCGGTTTTATACGACCGGGTCGACCAAGCATTGGTTGAGGACGTTCCGATCGAATCCGGTCAGGGGGGAGGACGGCGTGTGGCGCGCGCGAGAGGCGGTGGACGTCGCGATGGCGGTGAGGGTGGAGGTGAGAGCCGGGGTTTTGGAGACGCTCGCGCGTGGTTTCGAGGCTGTCCTCGAGAGCGAGGCTACGCGGGTGTGATGCCTATTCGATCGGTCTGGGCGCATCAGACAGATGGTGATAAGAATATTGATGCATATGGTGGCGCGCCAGTGCTTTTTTAGACAATGTAGGCTACGGAGTATGTAACTAACAGAGCTAGTCTTACATGAGCGTGACCGACGGGGAAACGCTGAGCCAGGTGCGTTGTAGCGACGGGAGAGGTTGCGGACACACATTGGCCAAAAAACCTTGGTCTTCCCATGTGCGGAGGTGTCCGTTTTCGTGTGCAGCAGCCGTCCGTCCGCTCTCGTCTCGGGCTGGCGAGACGATACGCAGGTTCATGACCGCCCGTTTGCGACCACGCGGGAAGAGTGAATGGCATGCAGCGACCGCGTCGAAGATCGTTGTGTCACCACCCGCCATGTTCGCAGTGTCGTTTGTCTCGATGCGGTGATGGGTTAGTGTGAGGCCGTCCGTGGATGTCGAGTGCTGGTAGAGGTCAGTGATTTCCTCTGCCATGTTGGCGCGGCGATCCTGGTTTTTGCTCGGTCACTTTTTGCGGCACTTACCTGTGGAGTATGGGGAGTGATCGTTGTTGTGGTGATTGGGCTGTTTGTACGTGAGGTCTCTGACGTAAAGAGCATTATGATCTGTAAGTGGGCAGCTGGTTTCATTTTTATGGCAAGGGCGCGGTGGTACGCCGATGTGGAACCAGGCTGGCGAGGGACTTGGAAAGTTTGCGGAGAAGAAGGAAGAGCCGATGTTTTCTTTCAGGAGCCACAATTGGTTATGAATTTCGCTAGGTTGCGTTACACCATCATTATGGAGGCAGTTTGTTACCCGGAAGGCACCTGTTTGGGGCTTGGTCTTTCCGGTCGACGGCCCGAGATGAAATCATACTGACTCGAGTCCAGTCATCCAGGCGCCCGACTATATCAGTTCTCCTAAGCGAACCCGACCAAGGACGCTCACCCCACCATGTCCATCGTGAACACTTACACGCCCGAGCCAGAGATCAAAGAGGACGAGTTGTATGGCCCTGACCCATACGACATCCACTTTGTCCTTCCGATCCCCCCCGTGCTGTCCACCAGCAAACTGCAGCGTTCGTCCCCCGCGTGCACGCCGCCGCCTTCCTGGACGCCACTCGCGGACACGAAGCCATGTTCGCCCACATGCCCCTCTCCCTCGAGCTCCCCGCCCGCTTCCTGCACACGGCCGAACGGTTCCGGCGCGACCCCCGCCAGTGCTGGTTCGCAGCGCTCGACGCCACGCGCCCCGACGCGGACCACCCCACGTGGTCCGGCGCCCTCGCGGGCCTGTTCAACCTCCTCGGCACGGACACCACCCACCTCGTGACCGAGATCGGCCCCGCGATCGTGCTGCCCGCCTTCCGGCGCACGCACGTCGCGTCGCATGCGGTGGGCCTGCTGCTACGGTACGTGCTCGAGCTGCCCCCGGCGGGATGTGGGTTCAGAAGGGTCAGGTGGGCGGCGTCGCCCGAGAACGGGGCGTCGAACCGGCTCGCGGAGCGGATGGGATTTCGGCCCGAGGGCGTGGTGAGGTGGAAGTTTGTGTTGCCGAACGTGGAGGGGTATGAAAGCTGGGCAGGGCGGCGGGGGACGCGCGGGGCGGGTTGCTGGGTAGGGATAGCAATGAGTGGGCGGTTTGTTGGGACGACTGGGAGGACGGCGGGAGGGAGCGGGTCGAACGTGCCTTTGCGAGGGCAGCGTAAGCATCGTGCATTGGAAAGCTTGGATAGCGCATCCCGGTGCAAGCCTTATTACAAGGTTGACTTCGCTGCTGACCTACACTGAGGCCAAAAGGACTCGAAGGCTGACGCTCGTCTGGCCTGGCAGGCCCCACAGCGTTTTCACCACGCAAGACTTTCTTTCTGGCATGAAGGGGACCAAGGTTGAAGTCGGCATGCCATTAATCTTGAGATAGTCTCGAACGTGGTTCGACCCAGAAAACCACGTTCATTAGGCTTAGAATTTGATCTCCAGGTGAAAATAGTTGAAGACAGCCAACAATGCAACATCGTATACAGGGCTGCCCTGTTTGATGAGGACCTGTAGCAGGACCGTGTCAACGATCCGACTCAGTACACTATGGTCATCCCGTGGAGGGTGATCACTCTGCATTTATCACATTCCTACGAGAGGGCTAGGTCAAGGAGAGTGTCGACGTGCTTACCTGGCGAATCGCCGACACCCGCGTTCGAGCTGTTGATGTTGTAGTATCCCCGTCCGTTACCCGGCCGCGTGAGAAATTGGTCTCCCAAACACGTTCCATCACTGTCATCGACCCCGCTCAGCGGCTTCAACCACTCACCAGATTTCATCGGAAAGGATACCACTCGGATCAGATAACATCAGCGATTCCGCATTGACCGATTAAGATCACACAAGTTTTGGAATTTTCGGGTTCGGTATTCTATAACCTCAGAAAGTCACTGACTTCCGATGAGCTTGTAGGCATGCAGGCAGCAGAAGGGCCAGAAAACCGGCCCAGAGGAGACTTTCCTAGACCAGATTTCAGCAACACACAACTTGGAATGATCTTGAATGACTGGTAAGGATTTTCACGGGTAAACTTCAAGATGCAGGTGTCCCGGTGCTGACCTGTACCCGTACCCGCACTGGGTACACGCCTGTGGGAATGGGAATGAGTACGGGTATGGGTTGAAACGTTGACTCACAGATTCGCATGTGCATGGCTGTGCCTGAAACGGTGAGAGGGTGATGGCGTGGCGTGCCATGTCCGAGGGTGGAAGTGGCGACGACAACGACAACAATGAAATAACCGCGATATCCTAACTTTCTCGCTGTCATCACCGTCATCGTCAAGCAAGTGGGCGGCAGCAAGGTGACACGTGGATGCGATTGCAGGTGTGGGCGACAATTCAACGATGTCTCGAAGATGATGACGACAATGACGATAACGAGAGGCTGTCATATTATCGTCGTCGTCGTCGTCATCACCATCGTCAAGCAAGACGAGAGGACGAGAGGACAAGGGTGAGTGAGGGGCGGGAGGTCCGAAGGTACATAGATGTCAAAGGGTGCGATGGGAGCGATGACGGCCCCACGAGCTTGAACAGTTCCTCGTCCGAGGAAACCGCATCATCAGGCGCCACCGTCACGGTCGATATGAACGCCGAAAACATGCTTGCCGACGTCAAAAGACGAAGCATCATCGACGTTCCAAACTTAAACGATCAGGATACGACAAATTGAAGCTTATACCACCTACCAAGTACAGCAGTTCGCCGGATTCCCGAGCAGACTGGTGTTGCACGAGTGAGGGATGGCTCACTATTGGCTCGGCGACGAGAGGCCGCCAAGACGTTTTTAATGCTTCGAAGAGCGTAAGCATGCATACATATTTTAGTTTAAACTTTTGACAGAAGTGGTTAGCGAAGGGCGCTTAAATTCCAAGGCATACGTGGATTCCTTGGTTGGCCAAACCTTGGGGTACCGATGATCCGTTCGACGACCCCTCCAATTCGTATTTTCTCTTCCAGGACCGTGGCGTCATCTACGACAGTACGGGTGACTTCCTGGTCTCCAGATGGTTCCTCAGGCTCCGCCTGTGCCTCGAGGTCAGTCATCGCCTTCGCGCAAATATGGAGCTCTCGGACGATGACCCACCTCTTATCAGATACAGGCTATCGCGTGGGCGTCCAATGAGACCCTGGGTGTCCAAACACAGTTTTCCCTCTACGACGACGATGGCCATCTCATCCCCAGCGTCCTGCCCAAACCCAACTTGAATTCTGCCACGTTTCTTTGGTGATAACCCCCCTTACCCTCTTCACAGCGCGGCCGGCGTCGTAATCTTGCAAGGTACCGCCGGTACGCACGGACTCCTTACGAGGGTAGACGAAGAGGTGAAGCCCGCGGTGGTGATTCGTCGGCGTTGACAGGGCGTAACCGGTCTGGGAGAGGTCCTGCTGAGGTCGCTGGCGAAATGAGGGTGCATCGCACCACCCGTGACGAGACAACGGGCTTCCTGGACAACGACACACCGGTGGCTTTTAGTAGCGCGGCTGCGCCTGGTCCAGTCCCCGCGGAGGCAGTTCGATCATTGAGCCCACGCGGTCCGCTGGTGAGGTGTCGGGCGGTCAGACTGCCAACTCTCAGGACTACATGATAACCACCGAGGAGAATCCAAGTCAGGTCGAAAGAGGTTAGTCTGGAGGGGCCCCGGGGGGATGAAGCGATTACTCACGTACAGCATGAATAGGCGGTTAGCGATCTCACTTCTTTGATCTCGTTTTACTTAGATGTTCAGTGCCTTCAAATGTTCCTGAGAAAACCCATTTTCCCGGCTGTACATACGTGTACTACCCCAGTTCTTGTTAGAAATCCGACGGTCTACCACTGTCGGTCTCTCCAGGGAGGTCTTACGTTAGCGCACGCTTCTGTTTTTTTTTTTTCCGAGTTCTGTGATGCTCTGTCACACGATTGACAGTCGAACTTATAAAATCAAAAGGCCGCGTTGTATCAGAGCGTATTTAGACACTTGTGGGTTCGAAATCAGCAATTCGAGAGGGTGGGGTCATTAAAAAAACTCCTTTCAAGTTGCAGGTCAGTGCTATTTTCTACAATGCGCATCATGTGCATGGTGGCAGTACTTTATTTGCGTTGAACATCAAGTTCGTTTGATCAGGGGGCGTATCAAGGTGATGTCCACACGCCTTATCGCCATTGCTGTGTCCCATAGGCCAGTATGATAGATAATCCCACTCCTTGCCGAGCGATACCCTTGCACCATGTCCTTCGACCAGCATCGCGTATCGCCCAAACTGCCGACTGCACTAGTAGAACATACCCATTTAGATTTACCGGGCCATGATGTCTTGTTGCTCATGGTATGCAGTCGTCATTCCAATGACATCCAAGTTACGTTATATCTCATGCCCACTATAGCTACAAAACGTTCATATCGTCTCCACGAAAATCGATGTCCCCACCTTTGAGGAGGCTCTCTCCAAAACCCTCCAACTATACCCACACGTAGCCGGGCAGCTTCGATACAGTGGTGATCGTTGGTTTGTAGGTGGACTTCCAGCTATCTAAACTGGTCTCTCTTATTCCCCATAGCTTGAGCTCATCAATTCTGCGATTCCGATCGATATCGATTACAAGCTCGGCACCACCTCGGATGCTCTTCTGAACGGCGATTGGGTTGTTCAGGATGACCTATCCATGTTTATAAATCACCAATTCATCAACCTCGGTCCTACCGATGCAGATGCCCCCCTGGTCCGTCTCAAACTGACTTTATTTGAGAACGAGACGGCCATCGGTATCACTTGGCATCATGCGCTTGGTTCGTCGCTTTCTGATCACATCCACAGGTTTCTGATCGCTCGTAACTAGGTGACGCTATTTTGATGTTGCGATTCATGCACACGCTCTCTCAGTTCTATCAAGGTCTACCCCCAAAGTACCCTCCTCCGACGTTCGAGAAATATCACTTCCCTCCCCCGTCTGCCTCTATAACTGACGAATTTTGGCCCCTTTTGCCCCATTTACACTTTACATGTCCGCTCAGCGAGTTCCGACAAGTGTATGGCGGATTCCTGATGCATTTCCAAGATCTGAAATGGCGGTTCGACAATGACGAGCTCGCTAGACTTCGATCGATACTCTCTCTACGTGCGCAGGACCAGAGCTATCTCTCAAAACAGGATTGTCTCTCCGCCTATGTCGTCGCCGTATTAAATCGAAGCATGGGTAGACCCGTGCAGACGGTCGCGAGCGTCAGCAGCGTACGTCGGTGTGCCTATTGACGTTGGTCGTTCATATGCAACGGTTTGTTTTCAGTATCGCGATATCAGTGCCCCCTTTGCCGCTGCGAACGGGGCCGGCAACATGATTCAAAACGTGTGTTTCCAGTGTCTTTTCCCGACATCGATTGATCGGAACGCAGGTACCAGCAACCGTGCCGCAGGATATGGCCGGCATTGCGACCGCGCTTCGACGTGCGCTCCAGAAGTGCAGGGATCCCCAGTACATCGAGCGCGCGATGGCGGTCTCCAGCGAAAAAATGCTGGACATAGCCCGTGCCGGCAGGGGGCTGAATTGGACGGTTTGCGACGACACGCTGGTGACGGTCAACTCGAACGTGACGTACGTCGTGCCGATCATGATGCCCACATATTCACGTTCGCGCCAGGATCGACTGGTGTAGCGCACACTTTGGGTGTGTCGACGGCAGCCGGTTTTATACGACCCGGACGCTCAGGCACTGGCTGAGGTGCTTCCGGTCTAACCCAGTGAAAGGAGACGACGGTGTGTGGCGAGCGCGGCAGTCGATCGATATCTCGATGGGGGTGAGTCCGGAGCTAAAACCGAAGCTGCTTGAAACCTTGGCTTGTGGTTTCGAGTACATCCTCGACGACGAGGATCCAAATGTGTAAGTATATCATATCATTCATCGTGTGCGATCTCGAGAGATGTGTTGTCGTGAAATATGCATGATATATGTAAATTTGTGGTGAAATCATCGCGACAACTGATACGACAGAAATTGAAGAGACACGAGGTGGACTGACGAAGGAGGATAGTGCTGAATCCACGATTAACGACCTACTACCCGGTGATCTATTGTGGCGCACGATGGCACGATATAGTTACAAACTAATTCCACGCAGAACGAGATATCAACCGACGGACGACTGCCACACACCGTCTTCTCCCTTCACTGGATGCCACACACCGACTTCTCCCTTCACTGGATTGGACCTGAAACATCTCAATACGTTCCTCAAAGAATCAGTCGTATAAAATCGGTTGTCATCAGGGCATCAAAAGTGTGCGCCACGCCGGTCGATCCTTCTTTTTATGAGACCGTAGGCATATCTTACGCCAGGTGCAAGTTGTCCGTAGTTTCGTTGACGGCCCAATCTCTCACATAACTCGCATCCACTATCTCGAGCATTTTGTGGTTAAACACCATTATGAAGGTACTCGGCATCACTACATTGCTGGAATGCATGTCGAATGGCGGCGGCAATCATCGTTATATATCCGTCGGAACAGAGGTGGATAAGTCGTCCTGGATGACCCAATCGCCCGCCAAGAGAGCGCCGGCAGTCGTGTCACCTTTATACGCGAAGTCTAAGGGAACGGGAGTATTGATGAGTTCAACCGTGGGATGATGAGATATGCATGTAGAAGCAACCCAAAAATCAACGTACAAACCAATGCCCATCACTGCATCGAAGCCACCCGGTATAATGGGGTATAGTTGGAGAGTGTTGGAGAGACCCCTCTCGAAGGTGGGTGTGTATGTCAATTTCGTCGGTGGGGTATGGACGATCTGCACCTGTAGCGTCCCCGAGTAATCACGAAAAAAAAAAAAACAGAACAAGGGCAGATGATGAATAGCATGATTTCATGGCCAGGCAAATCCAGGCTTGCCTGGCCTGCGAGTGTGGTGGATAATTTTACTGGCGCAAGATGCTGCATGAAAGATGGATGACTTCTCTTAACCTTCGGGGCGACAATGACATCCATGATCCCGAAGTGTCGGGGATGAGCATCGCATGTCATACTAACCGATAGTTTCTATTCCTTCTCTACAAGAATCGCCATGGATCACGCCAAGGTTCGCTGACGATGAATGAAAGCCGGCAAGGTTGGCACTCGACAACATGGGCGAAACGGTGCCTCCAGCCTGGATTGACCGATAAATACTCTTTGAAATGATGCAACAGCGCAGTTGAGGAATTGGAGCACTTACATACACTCGGGCCACGCAACTGGTTGCAGGCAGTGCCGGGCGCCCCTACGTGTAAAAGTATATTCGAGGTGTTTCAGGTTCAATCTAATAACTCGGTAGGAGATGACGGAGGGATTCTGAACTTGTCAGTAGACATTTCAATGTCATCAGAAGCGAGACTGAGGCAAAGGCTCCGTGGAGTTCGCAGCATCCGGGGATGGTAGTTGTCATGCATGGAGTGAATATTTATGTTGGGTTATATTGTCATCGGGGTAGGTGCGGGTAGGCGACGGTACGACGGTGGGGCAAAGCCACGAACACAGGTGACCATACCAGGATAGTAGTGGCTTATTACATAAATTACATGCAACCGTTCAACGTTCAACACCAGAATGGTGCGGCCCATTTAGTCTGCTACTAAACTCAAGGAGAATAGAAGCTATGTGATCCCTTATAATGCGTTTTTTGAAAATGAATGCTGATTGCTAACAAACCCTTGAGATACTATACGTGGGATTAACGCGCTTTTTTTTTTTCTGTCATGTCAAGCGGTTAACCTTGCAGGGACGTACTTACTCAGTCCATTAAATCTCGATCACTGCAACCTGTATACTGGTAGTACTACGCCAGTGGTCAAAATATCCACTGTGCGCGACTCCCGATCATTTCTTTGTCGGGAGCGGATATCAGCAACTATGTAAGTCGTTGTAACCCTCAAGGCTCAAACGTAACATTCCATCAGCCCGCCAGCCAAGCCCTCATTTCTGTTTGCAGATTCGACAGTAATATCATAATTTGGGACCCTCATCAGCCCAAGTGGCGCTTGCCCGTTACGGTCGTGTTGTGAAGCCGATGATGAACTTGGGTTCCACGCAGGTCGTGATCACTCAACTCCCTCGGGATTTGCTTGTGCCCGACTGACCGTACACACGCTGACGAGATTGTGCCGACCCATAGGATAGGTCGTGATGCGCAAGGTTGAACAATCACTTAGGTCGGTGATCTTGCCCACATCTTTCATGTTATGCAGCCACTCGAACGCTAACAGAATCAGAAGGAACATGTACGAATGCGTTTGGTCTGTGAATCCACCATTGGATATTTTTACACTTCCTTCCGAATGCATCTCCCGAGTACTACCCCGGTACTCATTTTTCGTGTGAGTTCATTCACAAACACAAACATTGTTTATATGTGTGATGGTTCTTTGTTTCTCTCTTGGGCAAAGGCTTTTTGCAGCGGCGTTGTCGTCATTGTCACCACCCCCTTTGCCTTTCCCTGAGGCTCCCTCACCGCATTTGTCCTTGCCCTTTCTAGAGTTCCACAGCCTTTCTCCTCGTCTTGCCCCACCGTACGTCGTTCTTTCTCTCTCAGAGGGCTGGCGACGGCGACGACGATAACGCGAAAACCGCGGTAGCGCGATTATCACGCCGTCGTTGTCGTCGCCACTCGCTCATAGCACGCATTTTCGCTTTCCCGCATCGTCCTCACGTTGAGCCTTTCACTCGCGCATAACCCCGCCCGTGTCGCCTTCACATGCACCCTCATCTGCCTGGTACACCATATGGCACCTCGCCTTCTCTCGCTCACCCGCGTTGCCTTCATGCGCGCTCTTGCGCACCTCCTTGCCTCTCCTCGTGCCTCGCCACTTCTCTCCTCCGCCTCATGTGTCTCCTTGCGTTCCTCATTCTCGCCCTCCAACGGCGTCGAGCGCTCAGCGGTAAGGGTGCAGGTGCAGGTCGGGAGAACGGGTCGGGCGGTCCAGGTTGGGCAAGGTGAGGGCGTGCGAGTCAACGTAAAGATTAGTTAATTAATCAAAAGCACGAACAAACCATATGTTGAATGTCAAATGAGTACCGCACGGATGATGGTACACAGGAAACTAACTGAGTACAAAGGGAGTACCCAAGATGTTCCTGCCCCCACGAGGCTATATATCCCATTTGGGCATGCCGATTGGGCCAATTTAAGATTTACTACGTACAAAGGAGACGGGAAATAATTGCCACCGAACAATGCTGCTGAGCAAAGTGCATATGTACCCTGAGGCGCATCAGGGGATTAAGCGCACTGTTCAACACCATAATGATGCCCCGTTTAGTTGGTCCGTCACTAAACCTTGAAGCGGTTGGACCTTGCAGGGACTTACTCAATCCAAACGATTCGAGATCGATTGATCTCGATCACAACCTGTATACTGGGAGAACTATGCTGGTGGTCAAAAACATCCATTGTGCGAGACCGATCATTTCTTCGCCACGGGAACGGATGCCAGCAATTAAGTCGTTGTATCTTAAATGTCATATTCTGTCAACTCGCCAGCTAAGTGTTCATTTCTGAAGTTTGCAGATGTCGGTGCTGAGCACTGCGTCGGGCCCGGTCATATTAGACGCATGTGGTGTGCACATGTCCAAATTTTGTCATTTAAAGTCACGGTGTGCCTGTGTTCGCCTGCTCATACCCCGCCATTTTCTCATTCGCCGGCGCACGGTGTTGCCAGGAACATTTTGATTCCTGCCAGGTAGCCGGATTCGTGGGTGCCATTTGGTAGCGTATATACATATATACGATAAGCATTGCGAAGGTCCGAGTGAGATTGACGGTATCTCCGCGTTTCGGAAAGAAACCAACCCTGACTGGGGTCTGCATACCGATGGCCCACTACTGTATTTTGCATACTAAAACATAAGTACATATTCGTTATGAGATGCATGGGTCGGCCCTTGCCAGGGCCACGTTTGCGAAAACTGGCATCTCCGCCATAGGCCTTGCCGATTTATCGAAAACGTCTTGGTATGAGAAATCCCAGATTCCGAACCTGAAGCTTAAGCCTGATGGATCTCATGCTTTATATGGCATTTGTATGTCCTTGTTTTGAATCTAACAAACGAAATGTACTGATCCATATGGTCTTGCCTTGGCCCTCCAGCGGCCCTTGTTGTACAATATTTCCAAGGTTCCATGGATAATAAATATCGCCGCTTCCGTGAAACTTTGCTCACTTATGCCCATGCCTTTCCTTCAGTGTCTGGTCTCGCCCAAGCTACCAACCGCACTTGCAAGTAGCGCAAGTGTGGATTTGCCTGGCTATGACCTCTGGCTATTCGTTGTATGCATTCGTTGCGATATTGTCTCCGCACCTCCGCTCATGCCGTCTTCAGATGGAGCATGTCCATATCCTACCAACAAAACTTGACATCCCCACCTTTGAGGAGGCTCTCTCTAGAACCCTCCAACTTTACCCGCACGCTGCTGGGCAACTTTGCTGCACTGGTGGGCGTTGGTCTGTAGGTCGATTCTCGAAGCCACCTAGGACTCGTATCTCACCCCCCGTAGATCGAACTCACTAATAACGCCATTCCTATCGACATTGAGTATAGGCTCGACACCACCTCTGACACGCTGCTAAATGGGGATTGGGTTGTCCAGGATGACCTCTCGTCGCTCCTCAACCATCAACCCATCAGTCCTTTACCTTTCGAAGGAAACACCCACCTTCTTCAGCTTAAGTTGACCTTTTTTGAAAGTGAGACCGCTATCGGTGTCTCATGGCATCACACACTTGGTTCATCTCTTTTCCTGATTCCATTCGCATGCTTCTGATTGTTTGACGTTAGGCGACGCAATCCTGATATCGCGTTTCATGCACACACTCTCCCAAATTTATCAAGATCTTCCATTAAAGTTTGCGCCTCCAATATTCAAAAAATATCGCTTCCCCACACCATCGACTTCCTTGTCCGTCGAATTTCTGCCCCGTTTGCCGCATTTGCACATCAGTTCTGCTTTGAGCGAATTCATACCGCAATACGGTGTTTTCCTTGCTAATTTCCAAGATGTGAAGTGGCGTATTGAGGATCATGACCTTGCCAAACTCCGTTCGAAACTATCTACCCAACAAGAAAACAGTTATCTCTCGAAACAAGACTGTCTCTCCGCCTATGTCGTCGCCGCATTAAGTCAGAGCATGGAAAAACCCGTACAGATGGTCTCGAACGTCAGCAGCGTAAGTCGGTCCGCGTCTCCTGAACATCTGATCAAAACGTTCTATTTTCAGTTTCGTCACATCTGCGCGCCCTTCATCGCCGAGAATACGGCTGGAAATATGATGCAGAACGTGCGTAGCTGCAGTATTCTTCCCTTGGCGTCGGTTGATGAGATGTCCCGAATTTGTCAGGTGCCTGCGACTGTTCCGACCGATATGGCTGGCATCGCTTACGCGCTGCGACGCGCGTTGGTACAGAGCCGGGACCCCGAGTACATCTACGACGTGATGTCCGTGGCAAGCGATACCATGCTTGATATCGCCAACGCCGAAAAGCTGCTCGCGTTGATATTTCGCGATGACACAGCGGTGACCGTCAACTCGAACGTGGTGTACGTCCAGTCCCTTTCCCTTTTTGCATGCGCTCACGCGCTCATATCACGTGCGTTAGGGTCGACTGGCATGGCGTGCACTTTGGATGCCCTGATGGCAGCCGGTTTTACACCAACGGCATGGGGAAACACTTTCTGAGGTGCTATAGGTCCAATCCGACCAAGGGCGACGACGGGACATGGCGCCCGCGTGCCTCGATCGATATCTCGATGGGTGTGAAAGCAGAGCTGAAACCGAAACTCGTCGATATCCTTGCTCGCGGCGTGCACGCTCTCCAAGACAGGCACGACCTCTGATCTCTTTCTTTTTTTTTTCCTAGCGTCTCCAGCCTAATGTGTCGATGTACTTTATGTTGTTATATTTAGGGTGATGTTGTACGACGATCTGGCGATCAAAAAAAAGAAGCTGATGGTTGATGTGACAGGCGAAGCTAGAAGCAGGTCCTGTGTACCAAGTATACATCACCTATAGTCGTATGTTCGATGACGGTGATAGTGCCAGAGAACGACCTTTTTCGCTAGCACTAGCAGCATGGTACGCCATAATCAGACAGAACGGTTCAGAAATGCTACTCTTCAGTTTACCGAACAGCTCTGCGGCAGGAGGCGCGCGGGAGCGCACGACGGAATGTGTCAGTCAATGATGTGTTTCAGCCGGCCACACGGACCGCGTCCGGTTCAAACCTGAGGCCCTTGGTAACCACACGGCGACGTGGCATCCAACTTGCGAGGGAGGAAGGAGGACAAGCACCGCCCACGGTCCATGGATGACACCCTTGACAAGCACTGACAGACCAACCCCTTGGTTTCCTCCCCCCCCCTGGATCGTCCGACGGATCTCGCCGGGTGATGCGTATAATCGCCGAGGAACGTGCTTCCTGGTTGGGTTGTCAAACACTCGTCTCGCATCCGACGTCGCGCGTTCTCGTCAGCGTCATCGCGGCCATGCTCATTGTCATTTCCAACGACCGCCGCCGGTCCGTCCTCATACACATGAGTCACACACGTCCGTTCGTACACGATCACGACTTGAGCTACCCCGCGTCTACTTCAACGTGGCCATCGTCCTCGAAAGGTGGTGCGCCGCTGAAATCAGCGTGACGTGCCTGACCGTCGTATCAGTATCCCCCCCGTCCGTGTCAAGGGGCACGTATCACTCACGTAAAGCCCTGCACCGCGTTGCCCAGTCTAGAACACGTCGGTCAGCCAAGGCGGGCGCAAAGAGGGACAAGACGTACCCTTCGCCAGATTCCGAAATCTCCTCTGTGCACAGCCCGAGGTGGTTCGAGTATTGAAGAAAATCCTTCGAAACGGTCGGTATCGGTCACGAGCAACGACGGGTCGCCTACCTCAAACATGGTGATCGCACGCTGCAGCAGCGGCCGGTCGTACTCGCCAGCACGTGTCAATGCTTCGATACACCTCGAGCGCAGCGTCAGGGTCCGTCGGATCTGCCCGTAGTTTACGAGACACACCATAACGTGCACAAACAAAACGTCCCTTCTTCGCCTCCCACTCCGTCGTCGCTCTTGGTGACATCGTAGCGGTAAACAAGGTTCTGGGGACAAAGTTAGTGCCTATTGTCGCAAACCTGGCTTTCATTTTACGTTTGACGTCAGCCCTCCCCTCTCGGGGGTTCTCAGAATCTGCTTGAGCGTGCCGACGAATCGTGGATCAGACTATCAAGTAAAGATGACAAACATGTTCATTTGATGAGGAATGGAAGCATGCGAGGATACGAACCGGCGTCATGAAAAACACGAGCGGCATGATGAGCACGGAGGAATCTAGAACGTCAGTTTCCTCGTAACTTTGGCCAAAGGCGCGCAAAGTTGGGTTCCACGCTTTTTGCATGATTTCTTCATACAGCTCGTCTCTCGCTGCCAGCCACTCAATGCGTCTGGGGCAGGGGAGGGATCGTTTGTCGGCCAAGCGTAAACCTGAAGCACCGTTCCGTAATCAAAACCCCAGACAGCGTTGGATGTTACATGCCTCGATCGATGGCCACCCTTGCTCGCATGTATTAGCATACTCTGTACCTTGGCGCGTGGCTGCTTGCGGGAACTCACCAAAGCATTATCTCGGAACACCGTGTCCATTAGCGAATCGCCGTGTTCCGCCAAGCGACTTACCTTGGAATACTGCATACGGGAGTTATGAATCGACCTCATGCTCACCCAGTGTGGACATATTGACACATACCGTAAAGTGGCGTTTCTTACCCCGAACTTCCCTGCGGTATACACACAGACATTCAGACCTGAC